>NBIL01144130.1:0-16571 GCA_002752925.1 Viola pubescens var. scabriuscula
TATACGCCTGCTCTCATTTTTCATTTGTTTATTATTATATTATTGGCAATATAATAAAGAATTATTCCATTTATTGATAACAAAATTATTTGACAAAAGAAAATAAATAAATAAAACGATGCAAGAAAAGACAGAATCCGGACCGCAAGTTATACCGGCCTCATACGTCCCTTTCTTTCTGATTTTTTTTTTAATTTGTTTATTTAACGGCCAGACAAAAAAAACCCGAAACGGGACCATCAGTTCAGTAGTGATTTATTTAATCAAATAATCTCGTGAATTTGTTTTGAATTTTGGTGTCGGGCAGAAAATGGTGGATAAATGAGCCACGGCGGGCCTTGCAGTATCAACTTCTACTGCAAGTAGATGTTGGGCGGAATGCCCATGATAGAAAGCTGTAGCTCCTCGATTACGTGAATACATGTCGGACCACTAACTTATGTAGTTAGAGGTTTATACTATGGTTTTCTCCCATCACAAGATTCACAACCAAAGAAAGAGTGGGGTATATAAATATCTATAATTTTGAAATGTCTTATTTCAAATTTTGCGTCATAATCCTCCATTTAGGGTATGAGCGTTTATATAATTGATCGTGATGCGAGAAAGATCCGGTCATGCTTGAATTACCTGTAAAGCACTGGAGGAGGTCTCCGGTGTAAAGACTCTTATGATCATGTTAGTAATGTGAATATAAAAAGTTGGAAGTCTATCGGTGTTTGGGTTGTGCTTTCGGCAGAGTAACAGTGTATGTGTCTGTGTCTATGTCTGTGTCCCCCTTTTAGGGAGAAAAGATGGGGGGTATTTATAGACGAGTAATGCTACACAGCACACTCAAACAACCTGATAGGCATGAATTATTCACTAATGGTATTTTTGTAATTATTCACTGATGGTATTTTTGTCTATCAGGCTGTTTGAGTGTGCTGTGTAACATTACTCATTTATAGACCTCTCCCTGTAAATCTAGGGACATGTGTCGATAGGGTGTGGTACCTGCTATCAGGACACGTGTCGCTAGGACATGAGTTCTTGGTGCTGTTTGCTTTTCCTTCTACTGATAGACTCCTTTAATAAAATATTAGTAAAGGTCTGACGGGTTACTGTATACTTACCTGGTAGAGTCATTCGGATACCGAATGAATAAGTGCTCAAAAAGTATGTGTGCCGAATGCTCCCTGCTGGTGATGAAAGGTTTAAAAGACCATTGGGGTGTCATTTTGAATTATCCGTATGCTTTCTTACAAATTATAAACTTATAATACTGTTTTTTTTAGCGATTGATATTTAAAAAGAAAAGAATAGTAAAAAGTTGCATAAAGTCATAAAAACTGGAAAACTGTAATAAATACAAAATTATCATTTTTATAAACCCTGCCATTATTCGTAATTAAAGAACAATGAAATAACAAATGTTCAATTGATTCTTTTGAACAAATTATCTCGAATAAATATAACATCTCCAACTCTACAGAAATTTCCTAATTCTAGGAGGAATATTAACCCTAGAAAGTTAAAATGGGAGATCCATTCATTTCATACAAGCGGGCTTATTATGTGTAGTTGTAGACTTAAGGGGATCTGAAACTTTTTATTTCATCAACCGAATCGAATCCCATCGATTACTGTTTGGTTAGAATCGGTGAGATTTGATACCGAACTAAAAAAACGAACCAATTTTTTACAAAATATTTTCATTTTCATGTATAATCTGATCGGAAGTCTTAAAATATTTGAATATTCTAGTGTAAAATTAAAATTCAAATCAATCCGAACCAAATTGGTCGGTTATTAATTGAATTTATTCGAATTCAATTAAACTATTTCGGTTGTAGTTTAATTAGAGGTGAGGAAGATCCAATATGATTTAAAACCGACCTAGATTGAAGCAAATTCGATCTAATCCGACCCATATTCACCCTTTGTAGTATGATCTTTTATAAGTTGCTGTCTCCTGCACTGCAGCTTAATTAAGTTATAAGGCACCAAAGTTATCTATGTCTAGTGCGTTGACTAATCTAATTGGGTTATTGTATTGGTTCGAGAAGATAAAATACTCACACTAAATAATTAAACTATTTTCAAGAAGGTGAAAATGACAGAACACGCATGCTTATATAAGTAATTACTCTTTACGCGAGGATGAAATCAATTGTGCAGGACTGAAAGCGAGTTTATTAGCTCTAATCATCTGCTAACTTTTAAGATTGTACAAAGTGTTTCAGTAGTGTTCTGACTTCACAACAAGTCAGCAGTTAGATCATATAAAATCTTAATAACACAGCTTATTTGAGAGAACATGTGGCACAACTGATCAGTTCCTCAACTTATTTTTCTGCCCAAGTCTAGTGCAGATATCAGCCAGGAAAGCGAACACAGCACCCATGAGGCACATTAACCATGACAATATGACCACTGCCCAGTCCTGCAAGTTATTCTTCGGAAGGTGGCCGCGGTCCGAGATGAGTAATGCCCGGTATACAGCTTCTGCTAAGGCATAGGCCGTTACAGGATCGGATTCTTCAGCTAGGAACCCGTATTCTGTGAGGCAAACTATGTCATAAACTCCATTACTCTCTGATATTCCTAGATGCTCACATAATTTGAGCCTCATCGCAATTCTGTCCTCAGATGTCAACAAGTCACCGTGCGTCAGGATCAAGATAGGATTCTCATCTGCAACCAAGCAGATACACACAATTACTTACTGTTGCAAACACGATGTTGTATTTATAGCTTATTCCTAAAGTGTTGTTCAAACATAAAAGTGAAAATTAGAGCAATTAAGCAAACAAGCAATTGCATTTAGGACTACTTACTGCACTTTTTTAGGGCAGGGTGGGAGAAGAGTTCTCCGGTGGCCTCTAATGGTTTCGAATCGCCAACTCTTAAAGCTTTATGCACCTCAGCGATATCAACCACCACCATAGCGCAATTCACAGTCCTCTGCACAAACTTTGAAGACGGCCTAATTGAGCCAGTAGCAACAGTTTCTTCATTGTCACCTGATCTTAGGCACAATTGATTATGGTACACCCCATTATCGATCCAACTCGATAATTCTTCGAGGGTCTCATCCATTTTATCAAAACTAAATCCTCTAGAATCATACACACAAAACCCGCTTTGTGATGCCCTCATCACATTGTGCTCTTCCATGTACATTGTTGTAAAGTTGGATGCTTTCCCTACAAATAACAAAAAAGGAAAAGAAAATCCATCTTTAGTACTATATAAGTCTTAAAAAGAAAATGCAGTTTGGCTGCAGAATTAACTCACCAGCTGATGTTTGAGCAAATGGTACGAGCCCGGACCGACCAAGAACACTGTACATTAGGTTGATTAGGGAGCTCTTGGCAGAACCAGAGAAACCCACCAAAAGAATTGTGACTGATGATGGGATATCCATATCTTCCTTCAGAATTCCTCCTGTGGGTACCCAAAACTCCCCCGCACGATATGTTTGCAACTTGTATCGAAGCTCGTTGAGTGATCCATCCTGCGCAACCAGAGCCAATCTTTCCAATTCTCTAAGAAGTCTCAATCTTGGCGTGAGATTTGCAATGTTGGGCAAGTCAAGCTTCTTCATCCTAACACAATCATCAGGCCCCACCGCGGATCTCCACCAACAGTACATCAACGATTGGTAATCTTCGTCATCGCTGCAGGATAGCTGGGCCAGGTTTTTCATAATTTCTTGGTTTCCCCAGTTCTTGCAGCTGAAATCTTTGGATTGGGTTGATGATGATTCACCAATTCAAACGATAGATTCTTATACAGTGCAGTAAGAGCCCTACCTGCTTTGTCCGAACCAGTCTGGTTTTGCAACTTCTTGGGTTGCTACTTCCGGGCTATTTCCTGCTGTTGCTGCAGCCTGCCGTATCGACTGTACTACCGAAATGCCAAGTTACCCATTTTGCCATTTTCTCAGTTGATGGGCCATGTCAAAAAAATATGTGAAACATGCGTGTGATGGTTGTGCTAGATCCGTTGTGCAAGATGCTTCATGTTCCTTCGCTTGTCACATCAAGTTGTGTCGTTTTGCTCTGTATAATCGTGGCCTAGGATCCCTGTACTGTACAGAGTTTTAGTTTTTTTTTCCTAGAGAAAAGAGACAATTAATTTAGCAGTTCCATACAAGATTACAAGTTTTTTAGTCAATTGGAGTGCATCAGTAATACCAAATCCTGTATAATTAATCCTTGTTTTTGACAATAATGCACAACCAAACAAAATCAATTTCATTTCATCATCCAAAGGGAAGATTTAGCAAAACTCTGTAGACCCAATTGCGATAGAAGTACATAATTGCTTTAAGTACTGTTTTCTAATCAATTAAGGCATATCGATTTCCCACTGCTCTATGCACAATTCTTCTATGTTTCCCTATAGGACCGGCAATCCATCGATTTTAATCCCAATCTAATTTGCACCGAATCCAAACTGAGTAGATATGGATCATGTATTATATTTTGTTCATTCAATTAGGATCCAAAATTCCCATCAAATTCTAATAATAAAAATAATTATTATAATAATAAAAACAACAATTAATTGGAATACATATTAATTAAAATTGTTGACCGCAGCAAAAAAGGAGAAAAAAAAAACCCTATATTTTATTTTATACAATATTCCATTTAATTTTCTAACGAAAGGACGGATAAAACCAGAGCGTACCATTAGTTGAAAAAAAAAAATATTGAATCGAGTGTAAAATTGATTCGATTCAACTTATTAGATAAAAATGCAAAAATTCCTAATGACTTGTAAAAAAAAATTGTATGATTTTGTATTGACCCGATGACTGCTTTTCAAACACCGGCCGAATAATGAATTTATTTTATGAATCATCAAAATTAAGTCATTTTTTCAAAACAATGTAAATTTTAATCATTATTCATATTTTTTTTATAATTCTTGAAAACATTATCAACTTTTAAAATTATTTTCTTGAATTTTCTGAAATTTTAAATAATTTTAGATATAATTGATTTTTTTTAAATCTATTTTTTCCAATTTTTAAAAAATGCCTATTTTAAAAATTTATACCAAAAATGTTAAAGAGGCATCATATGCATAAGTATTTTTGAAAAGTAATTAAATTAAAAAAATTAGGAATATAAATGACATTGGATTAACGGTATTATAAAGTTAACTAAAAATTTAGGGCTCAAGTACAAATGTGAGTAACAAACAACAAATTAATTGCCTACTTAAATAACGAAGAAATAATTAAGTGTGAATTTGAAACGATCTAAAGCATAGTTTTTGAAACCGAACCGGATTGACCGGTCCGATCGGATTTTTTTAGATTTTTAGTCCGATTCAGCTATCGGATTGGAAATGCATGTGATCTAAATTCGACCGGTCGAACCGGATAGTTTTTATACAACCGGTGAACCGGATTTAGTCGGTCTATTTGATGAGCCAAACTAAAACGACGTCGTTTTGGTGTGTTATTTTTTTTTTGTTGAAAATTTGTTGGGCAGACCCCATGAGCCAGCCCATTAGACGCCCATCAAAATTTAAAAATCAGCCGGTTCAATTTATTTAAATTATCTAAGATTGAATAATTCGATGCATGTCCAGTTTAAAATAGTCTAATAGTCTAATAGTTCAATTCAGTTGAACTCGATCGAATCATGAAATTTTTATTTTCGGTTGAATGTCCGGTCCTGTTCCAAAATCTAAAGTGAGGAGAAATATTAGTTGCCAAAATAATTTTTTCCCAAAAAGTTAGAAACGGTGGGTCAACTGGTATGCTTGCAGAGTAGAGTCAGCAGACTTTCATACTAGTTGATACTCCCAGTTCTTGTATAGCTCTAAAAACATCCATTTCAGTTTCAATTTCAAACCAAAATCAAAGGATCGAAGTTGAAAACGCCCCTCAAGAAAAACAAACACAAACAATGTCAGCTCTGATCGCAGTGATGGAAGAAGACGAAGAACGACAGCCAATTCTCGGCCACAATGATCCTCCTTCCAAAGGAAACGACGAATCAACGGAGATCACTTCGCCTTCCACATCATCCAACCAACACCAGCCTCCGTCGCCGATTCAACGGTTCGTGTCCCTCGACGTCTTCCGGGGGCTCACTATCGCCGTACACTCCTCTTATCTCTGTGACTGTTCTTTTCTTTGTTTTTTTTGAGCAATTAATGATAGGTATGTTAATTCATTGATGTTATTTTTCTTAGCACAGCTTATGATTCTAGTTGATGATGCTGGAGGAGCTTTTCCGTCAATTAATCACTCTCCCTGGTTTGGTGTCACACTTGCGGATTTTGTGATGCCTTTCTTCCTATTCAGCGTTGGGATTTCTATTAGTTTAGTTTTCAAGGTAAGGAAAATGATCACTGGTGAGTTTAAGTTAGTTTAATACTATTCGTAACCAGAAATAATGAGGTCATTAAATTGCTCTGATTCCTTGCAACTGTATGCTGTTTGGCCATTGGTTCTTTTCATGGTTATATGTCTTTTTGTTTTTGTTTGCTTTAGTCCTGGTTTGCTTTTCTTTAAGCTGATTGTATAGGGTGAGTTGATTTATCATTATTCTTATTGTTTGTGATGTGTTGCTTAACAGAAAGTTTCTAGCAAACGAACAGCTACCAAGAAAGTCATATTGAGGGCGATTAAGCTATTTCTTCTAGGGGTGTTGTTACAAGGTATATATCTGTCCACTCTATATGGACTTGTGGCTATGGTGTTTTCCAACTCATGTTACGGACGTAAAAGTTGTTGGCTATCTATCTAGATCTGGAACACTGGTAACTGGGGTTTGATATGCACCTTGGATGACCAATTAGTGCTTCTGATTAAGCAGGTGGGTATTTTCATGGACGCGGCAGTTTGACATATGGGATTGATGTGGGGGAAATACGGTGGATGGGTGTACTGCAGGTAAAGTTTGATATAAACATTATGGTAACTTTTGTATTTTTCTGAATTAATTTTGGTTCATTACTTTACAAGTTATTCTGTCTACATCATATTTTGGGTAATTTTGTAACATTATTATCTATATTCTCTTATTGTGCATGTAGTAGTCAGATGACAGCATAACCTTTGTGCATGTGACTGATTACCCACATTAGCTGTGTCTCTGTAAATTCACATGATAACTTATCTACGGTATTGTTTTGTATTCATATTCTTTTATGTGGAAGCCATTGTGCAATTCGTAAATTGTTCACATCCATAAAACTCTGAAAGGAAATATATATTGCTAACTAGGCATAAAGATAGTTCAGTAGGATGTGAGGCATTACAGATGATTTTGGCTTCTCTTTTAGTACGTGAACTTCTGGCTAAAGCCTATATGATAAAACCTTCATCTTGGTAATATGGCATGGATTAATTGCTGCTTGTCTTGGAAGTGTTTCATTGCATTGTTTTTTTAGCCTAAATGACCTGGAACTGTCTTGAATCTTTACATTGTATTCTTTTGTTTACTAATCTAGCATTTTTTGTTGTTGTAATTTGTAGAGAATATCAATTGGTTATCTCTTTGCTTCATTGTCAGAAATCTGGCTCGTGAACAATGTCACGGTTGACTCACCTATGGCTTTCGCGAAGAAATACTACATTCAGTGGTTTGCTTTTTCTCTTTAGAAGTTATGCCATCTGTAGTACTCATACCACTCACATATAAGTAGACTTGTGATACATGACAAGAGGGTAGGCTTAATCAGAGTTCTGGAAATGTGTATTTTTCAAGCTTTACATTGTAGTAAAGCTATATTATTCCCTGTTATTCTCCCTTACCATTGTGGGGTATATGCCCTTTGGTTCAAGTCGCTTTTTTTCGCTGCATGCTCATCGAAATAAGCTGCAGAAGGTAGGGTACAGCCTATTTCTAATCTTAAATTATAAAACTTCCACAGTACCTGTATTATAAACACACTGAATCATCACCTTACAACCTCCGCTAACTTAAGTATAAGACTCAACAAGGAGGATTACATGCTGAAGTTTCTATTAACAACCTTGAGAAATGTAAGCATGAGATTCAACAAGGAGGTTAAGACTTGCCTCAATCACGCCCTTTGTATATGTTTCCTTGGTCAACACTGACATAAGATTAAGATTTTCTTTTCATGTCAATTGTGAAAGTTATTTCAGTCAAAAGATCCCCACTTTATTTTCATCACGTATTAGTTTTTTTAGATGTTATTTACATCTTTCTTTGTTTTGCAGGCTAGTTGCTTCCTTACTGTGTGCACTTTATTTATGCTTGTTGTATGGCCTGTATGTTCCAAACTGGGAATTCGAAGCTCCTAGCTCATATCTGACTGCTTTTGGATCTGGTACTCAAACTGTGAGTTGAATAATACTCCCTTCGTCTTCTAATAACTGTCACTTTCCTACGGATTCTTACTGTTCATAATACTTGTCATTTTACCTTTTCCGAAGCATATATTTTGTGCAAATGACAATTTTTTTTTTATGCATCAACCCAATTTGATGATGGTATGGTAATCTGAGTGGAAATTAGGGGTAAAAATGAAACAAGTAAAGAGAAAAAAAAAAGGCAACCTACCTACTCCCACTGTTTCCGGGCGACAGCCTTTGGAAGACAGAGGGAGTATAATTCTTTTACTGTGGCACCTAATTACTACATACTCTTAGATCTAGACTACCATTATGGAAAAATCACTTTTCATCATGAAGGATGCTGATTTTGCTTGCATATCTGATTTGGGATTTTTTTTCTTCATACTAGACTAGTTGTCAATGTTAGTTTTCTGTTGGTAATTCTTATTTCTAGTGAGTTTCACTCAGCACGGAGACCGTTCTGTTGCTTATCGTACAGCTTTTCTTATTTATTTATTTTTTCCCCCAAAAAATTGGCTGTTTTACAAGAAAAGATCTCTTCATTGATGCCAGATTTCATTGTTCTCTAAGTAAATGGCATTCCTGGAGATGGAGGAATGAAGTTTGTCATTTGACTAAGCATTTTTATCTAAATAAATTAGAACTCGTTTTTCTTTCATACAAACAGGAAATATGTGGAGCATAATGCTGAGTATACCATGGTATTATGCATAGTTTTAGGGATCATGCTGTTAAAAGAAAGCTGTCAGATGTATCTCGATGATATATGAATTAATGGTGATGAGATTAGGCTCAGTTCTCCAACCTAAGCTTCCAACTATATTATGCTTTTGTACTGCTCTCTCCATTTATGGAACTAAAATTCAGCCATCATTTTTCCTAGGTAAATTGTGGAGTTACTGGAAGTCTTGAACCTTCTTGCAATGCAGTTGGCTTGATTGATCGATTTCTTCTTGGTCCAAAGCATCTATACCAGCGGCCTGTGTACAAGAGAACAAAGGTGCCTCTCTGATAGTCTCTACTGATTGTGTACTTCCCTGTATTAGGTGTTCGTCCTCCTTGATCATTTAATCAGTAAACTTGCTTGACCTGAATTGTGTTCACAGCAATGTAGCATTAATTCACCTGATTATGGACCTCTGCCACCAAACTCTCCTGTATGGTGTCTTGCTCCATTTGATCCTGAGGGTATCCTGAGGTCAGAGAATGTATTGCTTTTTCCCCTTGCCTTCTATTGTTCCTTATAAGTAATCCATTTTTTTAGCTGTATAGTTTGCATAAACGTTCACAAGTTATGTACTTTCATGGATAAACAATCCTCTTAAATATTCTGAAGGTTAAGTAGGTTTTGTTGGATACTTGCAAATACAAAGTTAATTACCCAGCGAAGAGAGTCCTTGTGGGTATAAAAACCTAGTCAGCCATGACGCATTGTCGATAAATTGTTAAAGTTCATACTGCAGACAATTAATTGGCCTTGTTCAGTTGTCTTGTCTACCTTCCACCCAACTGAGGACGAAAGCAATTCTTATCACCTTTGTGTGACATACACACTTGAATTTAAACATCTTTATTAGTTGGGCTGACCTTTGGACTGTATATCACAAACTTTAAAATGAATGAGCTTGTACTATAGCTTGTTTAAGTTGCATGCCATTTTCAAGATTATCTTATGGAATACTAATATTGTTGTTGAACCAAAATTTCAGTTCCTTGATGGCTGCTATTACTTGTTTCCTGGGTTTGCATTTTGGGCACACCCTTGTTCATGTTAATGTATGATTTCTCTTCTCATGTAGTAACATCTGTTTTATAATCTTTATTTAATGTTCTAGTACTGTGTGACACAGGGATCTGTTATCATGTAGTGATTTAACGTTAAGCTTGTTTGCTGCAGGGCCACATGCAGAAGATGTTTTTGTGGTCAATGACGTCTTTTGCTTTAGTAATTACTGGATATGTATTGGAGCTGCTTGGTAAGTTATCTGTTGCAAGCATTTATTTTACGTGAATAATTCCTTTATGAGATCATTCTGTTCCCTCTGAAATCTGAATATTGGCTGTGAATGCGGCAGGCATTCCTTTCAGTAAACCACTGTATACATTGAGCTATACATGCCTCACAGCAGGAGCATCAGGCTTGCTTTTAACAGTTATTTTCTATATAGTAAGTTTTATTATTGCTCCTCCTACAGAATAAAAAGTGCCTCGTCATTTTACTCAGTCGATTCCTGCTACCACTTACAATTCCTGTGGGTCATTACACATTTTATGCAGGTTGACATCAAACATTTTAGAAAGCCCACTGTGATCCTCCAGTGGATGGGAATGAATGCTATCATCATTTACGCTTTGGCCGCCTGTGAACTTTTCCCAGCAGCTCTACATGGTTTGTATTGGGGCTCACCAAAAAACAATTTGGTAAGGCTTTTCTCTTCCAGAAGCTGTGCATTTTATTTTTCTGCTTTTCTGTTGGTTTTCATGTATTTGTCAATGCTTTAATCAAGTTTAAGACTTAAAACCTCAAGAACAAGGACCAAACAGCAAAAGTTGTGTTCCTAATGCGATTTGGCTGGCATAAAGAACGACCCCACAATTGTTTGCCTGTTAATTGTATTGCGAAGTTTCTGCTTTACTGGATATAACCTTGACATGCCTCAACTTGTATATAGTTGCCATTGGTAGTGGATTCCGGAATGATGTTGTAATTGAATAGACTGACATCCACTTATATAATTTGTAGGTTGATGGCACAGAATTGGTATTGCAGATTATGCTGCATTCCGAGAGGTGGGGAACACTTACATTTGTGATTGTGGAGATCATATTTTGGGGCCTTGTCGCGGGTTACCTAGACATGAAAAACATATATGTAAAACTGTAATATTTTAGATGCTCTCCCACTCCCACTTGTATGCTGTAAAAAAGAAGCTTCTGTCGATAACAACCGGTAACGGGTACCCTCCGTTTCCTGTTACCCGTTTCCTTGCTGAATATTTCTTTTTAAAAAAAATTGGAAACAACAGAAAGATCCCTTACTGCCTCACTGATGAAAAGAATCGGCTTCTTTTTTCGTGGGTTCCGTCATTTTGAGTTTGATATGTGAACTATAGCTGTGGCAATCCATGAGCTTCGGGTCCCAACTGACGTGGAAAGTTTTGGCAAAATACCCAAATTCCATTGTAGGAAAAGCATCGACTGCTCCAAAAGTTCAGGAGATGGAGATTGGACATTAGGTTGTTTCAGCTTCACGTTAGGCCTGCCTATTTGTAAAATGGGATCAGACACAATTCACTACGTCCTATATTTTAACCAATTACATATCAATCACATGAATGAGCAAAACAAATCGATGATAATACATCAGGTGTATCTAAAACAACTCTCACAATATAAGTCGAACTTTTCATTTTCCTTGGATCTATAGCAATGGTGCAACTTTTCAATAAGAAAAAAGAGAAATAAAATAAAAATGGAAGTGGTGCTCCAATAGTGATGTTTAAACTTGAGACTTGCTGCATTCCAAACCAAATCACGCATTACTATTTAGTATTTACTACTTGTGCCGTGTTTGTAAGTTAAATTTCTTTGTTCTATTAAAACTTTAAAAAGAGGGTTTCAATTCAAGGACTTGCCTTTCCGCTGTGAACAACTTTGCAGACAATAACTCCTCTGCCATTACCAGGGGCAAAACTTGGAAAAAGATAAAGGAGTATGCTCTACGTTTTACCTTTTACACCCCCACATATATATAAAGTGTCATTTGCCAGGTAATCACAGCCCGCATGTTCCTGTGTGTCATCTTCCCTTCGCAGAACTCCTCCACCAGAGAAGATGGCAACTGAGATGACGAATGCCGAGATTGTCGATACCCACAGCAACGACACCATCCAGACAAACTACACACAGACTTCACATCCCGGCAAGGGATCAACAGCACCTCACTTTGGAAAAGCACTAGCGCACAGGGCGCTCTACAATTCGAGAAGTCATAGTGGTGGAAACAGAAAGGTCAGAACCAGTGATGTGAAAACATTACCGAGCAGGCTAAGCAAGGTTTCGCTGGCTGAAGATAACAATGAAAAGTAGGTATCACTTGCTTCCTAGCTTTGAATTGTATTGACTGCTCACTAATTCCTAGTCATAAATGGTGCAATTCCTAGCAGCATGTATTGTGTTGAATGTAATGTATTGCTTCTCTAGTAGTAGCTTATGTAGTCAACCATGCAACACAGGAAAACTCATGTTCAAAGAAACCTAATGTGTCAGGGTCAAATTTATCTAGCATAAAGAAAACTTCGATAACTATGTTTGTGTGTGTATGTGGAAGAATGACTCCATGACAATTTTCCCTTCTAATTTTGAATCAGAAATTTATCATTCACGCTTCAAGTTTGTAAAGAAAGATCAATGCAATGCTTACTTGACAAGCCTCCTCATCCAGCATCCATAGATAAATGAACTCAGCCACAGGAAGAAACACCATGCTACTCCTTTCCCGAAATACGCAGTACATTTACAATACTAACGCCAAGTTTAAAGTTCTGTATTATGCTCTGCGCAGTAGCGGATGTACAGAGTACTTCATCTCTGGTAACCATATATAGTCAATGATGTAGATGAAACAAGCCTCTCGAATTTTGAATTGATAGGTTTGAAACAAAAGATCCCACCAGTAGAGAAGAAAATGGAGAAAAATTGTAAGGCAGATTATATACTGGAAAACCTCATATCGCTATTATCTCATGCATCTACCTATCTCCAGCAACATATCTATAAGAATCCCAAGCCCAATCCGTCACCGCCATTCATTGGACAGTCAGAGGAATCATGGCCAAACTGCCCACAGCAAGGTACAGAGCAACGTCTTCGCTTCCTGTAGATACTTATCCCATCCCTTGGTTTACTCTCTTTCATTTTCCCCAAGTGAACAGACTCGTGAGAATTCCTAGGGGTAAAACTTTGGACAAATCCATCAGAATCTTCAACTTCTGGAAGAATCAACGAGTCAGATGGACTGTTATAAGCAATGTCATCAGCACAATGTGTTGCCCTAGGAAATTCCTTGATATGAGATAAGACATTAGCAACTTGATCACAAGCAATGTCAAGGCGTTCTTCAGTCTCTATTGATTCTGCAATAAGTTCTGAAACCATGGACTGTAGTAACTGAAACTTTCCTCCATATTCTTCTGCAGTGAAAGTCTGGAATGGTTTTGGCAAAGATGTACTCATATCGCGCCAGCGGACAGGTAGATATCGATCTGGAATGTGAAAGCAATTGTTTGTTGAAAGAACACGAAGCACATGCCTACAAAGAATTCCTGAAAACTCAAACAAATGGCAGGAGCAGCTAATAAATTCATCATGCGGAATCCAGAGCACTTTCCACCCTCCATCCATATCTGTATGGTGTCTCACAATAAAATAAGTCTCATCTACCATTAATGATGCATATTGTGCAGCCAACACTAGCTCTTCCTGTAATTTGCCAAAGGCATATGGTGTAAGAACAGTTGCAGCATGAGACTCAATTGGAGAACCCATTTTAAGAGAGACTTTATGAACCTTCCTCTGCATCTTCTGTTTTGGTTCTGATTCTCTAAATTCAACAGCAGCAGCAACCTGAGAAGAGGAGGTTAACAAAACTGTAAACCGAAGGAACAAGGAACATAAGAGGATAGAGGCATCAATCTCCTACCTGCTCTACGAAGTTATCAAGGTTTTGAATACTCAGAACTCGCTGGATGAAAGCCTTTATGGACTCTGGCTGGAATGTACTACTCATTCCAGCAAAGAAGTAACATCTCAGGTAGGGTAGAGCCCAAAATGTGCGTAGTGCATATAAACTGATGATGTGCTTGTTTTCATGTAGTCCATATGTATCAACAATCTCTCTCCATCCCATTTCAAAATCCTCCACTGAGTGCAGATTATAGAGCCGATGGAATTCAGCTTTCCAAGTGTCATACTGCAATGCAAGCAGTGTAGAAAACCAATCAGAGAACTTCGCAAGGATATGCCATATGCAAAAGGCATGCTTAGTCCTTGACATTTCAGCAGCAATAGCTTCCTTAAGCCACATGTTTTGGTCAGTCAATAAAGTTTCTGGAGCCTTTCCATCCATGAACTCTAAGAATGTCTGTAATTCACATTTAAGTAGAAAACAGCAAAGAAATATTAGAACCAAGTAACAGAGGTAAACAGTGTTGTGGGTGCATTGCTTAACAGAAGATGATCTTCTTAACAGACTAAAGGCACACACATACGCCTAGCTCTGACACAAAATCCCCTCCAGCACTTACTTAGTTAAGCCTCAGGCAAATCCTTAGAACCTATGCTTGAGTGGGAGGGTATTAGACTTTTGATTGACTCGGATCACAACAATGAGGTTTTATATGCAAGATAAAGAAGCTGAAAAAAATGATAAACAGCTCCTTACCTTCAACGCCCAGGAAAAAGACTGCACATTTTCATCCTGCAGAAGCACGCAACCAAAGAAACAATTAGCTCCATGACTGTCCACCCCAAGCCAAATCCCTAGAATCATGTCATATGCATCCAAGCGCTGGGTGGTGTCAAATATTATGGTATCCCCAAAAGCTTCATATGACTGAATGGATGATGCATATGACCAAGCAATGTGCTCCAACCTATTATTTGCATCAATCTGGAAATTGTACTTAAAGTTGGGATCTTTGTCTTTCTTTTGTTTGCACAGTTCAAGAAGGTCAATAGCGTCACTGTCTCGACTAACATTCCTAAAGGACTGCAACAGGTTTCTCACATCTATCTCTGTGAATGGTAAACACCCCAGCTTAACACCCTTCTCAAGCTCCATTAACCTCAACATTTGTCTCACAGACATCCCAGCTTTTGCATACATGCAAATCCGACTTTTGTCATCGGTTGACATAGTGCAATAAGCGGGAATCAGCTGCACCTCGTTTGATTTCAGAAGCTCGTGATTATGGACATTGCTAAAAGCTGTTACACGCCATTCTGGAACATCAAAGTCTGCCCTTTTAACAATCCGCATATAAGCTTCGCACCCACATCGAGATGATTTCCGATTCCTATGCATCTTCCCGTCATCAGAACCCTTCATCAGTGAATACCCACCTCGGTGGCAAGTGAAATCCCTCCTTGTTATCCCCCTACCAACCCCATCTTTCCCTCGAGTCCTATGGCGTCTGATTGAAAACCCACATTGCTTTGCGAAGCTGCAATAGAACTCATATGCAGCATCTTGGGAAATAAACCTCTGTCCAATGAATGGGACGAGATTAACAGAGGTTTGTCGTGACAATATTGTGTCCTCTGCCAATTCCTCCACTGTGCTGAATTCATCCTGACACGAATCCATGCCACTCTCAGAAGTTTCTTTCAGCAGAGCTACCAACTTGGACATAATTATTCCCACAATACATTAACATTATCAGCGTGTAACCCCTGCATAGAATTTCCAAAACTTCAAATGAAATCATGTCCGCTTGCAAGTTGCTTTAGTATTTTGACAAATCAAGTGTAAGAAATACATGGATACACATACACATACCTAGATTAAATGCGTAAACACTGCCATACTAGACTGCCATTGTGCACAGGCAAGGCCAAAAGAAAAATAACACAATTAACAAACACCACTTCACTGAGAGAACAGCTAATCGTGGTTCTAGCTCAATAGAAACCCTAAACGCCCAACAAAACGGCACAAAATGGTGCGTAGCACGAAATGACATCACAATCACAGTCATCAATAAATTAGAAAACTTGTTTTCCATTTCCCCGTGAGATGTAAATCAGAGGTTCGCGAGAGAAATTTTTACGTACCGTGGATCGGAGATTTAAATTTTTGGAGAGAATTATCAAATGCGAAGATCTTTTTGATTGAAGAGGCGCGGAGGAGGAGGTTCAAGTGGAGTGAGTAACGCGCATACTGGGTAGACGATAGCTTAGATTGCGAGGATAAGGCTAATGTACGCCGTGAGAGATACAGGGTTATCCAGCGCTCTATAACGGTTGTGCTGCGTTTGATGGTTAATCAACGGCTGTCAGGAGAAAAGCGTGGCGCGAGGACGCCGAGGAGGGTACCAGCGAACAGACCGTAGATCTACAGTCGCTGCTTCATTTATTTTATGTTATTTTAGGGAAGACGATAGATTGGCACCCAGAAGATATGCCATTGGACAATCGGACCACCAGACTATCGCCGTGACCAATTTGGCACCCA
>NBIL01144159.1:0-11446 GCA_002752925.1 Viola pubescens var. scabriuscula
GTAAATTGACCATACCATACTGTCGAAGATGCTCGGCCACACTGCTTTCGCTGACGAGTTATTTGCTAGTCGGCGGCGAATCCTTTCAACATTCTGTTTATGACGTCTTTGCTGAAAACAATTCTCGGGCCGACTCACGAGACCACATTGATCTCTACGGAGCAGTCCATGGTGATGATCACTTGAAACCAATGATGAGGAACACGTCCGCAAAGCACAGCTCGATTCCAATGAGGCAACATCTAAAATGATCACCCTTGCTACTGTCTCAACTTTGAACCAGGAGTCTTGATGAGAAAAACTAGCTGCAGCATCAATAACCAGATTAGATTCGTTATTTGTTATAAGTTTTTAGATAACCTGATTCGTTGTCAGGGTTTCATGCTTAATTTACCTGATGTGCCCATAGTTTGAGAGCTTTGATTCTGTGGAGGCAACAGAGCTGCTGGTGCTCTCACTTGTTGAAAATCATGGGTTTTTACAAATCCTTCCAGTAGAAAACTGATGGAATGGGGAGATACTTCTATACTTTCTCCCCTTATGTATGTGATCAACATTGACTTTTCTGCAACAAGGGCTCTTAATTCTTGCATTGCCATATCTTCAAACACTCGAGGATGCAAGACTTTGGCAAGAGTGACGACACTTTCCTGGAAAATTTCGAGAGAAACCAACCATAGACAAAATCAGATCCATCAAAGAGCTAACACCTTAAAAGCAACTGGCTTCATCCAGTTAATTCAACGTAGTCGTAGAGTTAAGATTAATCAAACAGACTTCTTTTTACCAAAACAGTTTTATGCTTGTTAGTTAGGTTAAAACTCGTAGATATGATGTTGTGAACATTTCTAAAACCATAGCTAAAGGAAATTCAACAGTCTCATCCAGAAAAAAGAAGTGCAACACACCTGCCAAAGGAAATCTTCTACTACAGGGCTTGATCTTAGCACTGAAAGTATTTTATCACTTTCAACATAGAAACAATGTACCGTAGATTCAGCTACGACATCATATATATAATTCCTTCCGGCTAGCAATTCACAGAGACCAAGTGTGCTTCCGTGAGTAAAAGTTGGATGCAGTGAATTCTTGTTGCTTATGCTCTTACTTGTCCACTGACATGCAATAATTCTCTCTGTTATGCTTCCCCAAGAAAAATAGAAGCAATAATTGTAATTCAACAAATGCCCGTTTTTCAGATTCCTACTTTCTCGTGTAAGTTTTATTACCTTGACGATACCATTAGAAATAAGCCATACACCATTTGCTTTGGATCCTTCTTTGTAAAGTGCCGCACCTCGTGGTTTCATCATTACTTTGGTAGACCTTGCAAGAGTTTCACGTATTCCAGGAGGAAGGCCTCCCATCAATGGATGGGCATTGATCAAATCAGTTACTTTGGGAATCTTTAA
The DNA here is from genome assembly GCA_002752925.1 of Viola pubescens var. scabriuscula. NCBI lineage: Eukaryota > Viridiplantae > Streptophyta > Magnoliopsida > Malpighiales > Violaceae > Viola > Viola pubescens. The sequence continues at coordinate 1,413 of NBIL01144159.1, forward strand.
TAAAGGTGGATTGCTTAGGAGTTTTTTCAAATCCTTCTGCATCAAAGCAAACAATAAAGTTTGTTGTAGTTCAATTTACAAAGAGGAAAAAGCATCCATTATAGAGCACAGAGACCGTATACACATAATCAAGGTACCTGGATTGCATAGTGAAGATGAAGCATCTCCTTTTCCTCCAATAACCCAACCTCCTCAAGGTTTTCAATGTAATCAGTTAACTGCTTCAGTACTGTATATGACACTTGTCTGGTTTTAACAAATCTCAACACCTGAAAGCCATACAATTTTCATTCTACGCAGTAACAATTCCTAATTTATAGTACCAAGAATACATGTTTTTTTCCCGTTTTTCCAGTCGGGAAACAACATGTTCATCACCAAATTATCTGATTAAGTTAAAACTTTGGGCGACACAAAAGAGATAAAAAAAGAAACAAAATGGACCTCTAAGCGTTTCTAACGAGAATCGAGTTTCAAGTGAACAATATACTAGCTATAATTCACGAACCTGAGGAAAGGTAACTCGAACTTCTTCCAGGACCCTTCTTGCTTCTTCTCCTTCAGCCTTACTTTCCTTGATGACCATAGAAGTAATATCACCGTCACCTACAAGTATATGTGCATGGTGAGAGCAAGCGTCTCGAAAATTCTAATTGGAATGTGAGAAGATAAAGCATGTTTTTTTTTCAAAAGGGAAATAGAGACTCCATTTACAAGCTAATGAGAGCATAGCAAGCAATTTGAGGGACTGGACGATTTCTTATTTTTATGCATGTCAAGCACTAATATTATAACAGAGTAACCAAGGAACATACTTTATAGGTAGGGAGAGAAAGCACACTCTAGTTTGAATTTTGTTGGCTAACTTTACTGTATTCCATAGTGGAATCTAATTTTCAGGTGTATTGCATTGGATCTTCTCTAAACTATCTGCTTCCACAACTTGATGTTTTTGGTAATGGCTTATCCCTGATTTTATAGATAGAATACCTCTATTTGCCTTTTATCCACTAAGAGGGTTTTCCTAAGGAATAATTGAAAAAGACCTAGAACCACAAAAGGAAAGAAATTGAACTTCAGTCTTTCATTAGTAAGCTAAAAGAAAAATATTTCACCAACTCATTATCTTGTTCATTTGAAAACAAAGCTTACCTATAAAGTCATGTAGTTGCCGTCGTGCAATTCTATGGGCTCTAATAAAAGCAGCACATATGTAACATGCAGACTCCAACTGCTGAACTATGAAATAAGTAACTAGTTCCTGCAGGAAAATGCTTTTTCGGAGGAACTTGTAATAACTTGAGATGTGAACATTAGCTTTTAGGGCTTTCCAATCACACAATGGTTCAACCAAAGCTGATTTCATTGCTTCATCTACTGAGTGCATCAAAATATCAGCAGTCTCTTTTGTTATCCTTCCCTCCTCAAGCATACCCCAGTAAGCAGCTTGGACACCTTATATGAGAGAATTTAACACTCAAAGAAAGTCATTTATAGTCAGAAAATATTTAGTTCCAGAACTCAAAGCAAAGAAAGTAAAGGCATTCGATAAATAGACGCAAGAGAGATTCGGGGATGAGAATCATTTAGAAAAGCGTTTGATGCACTGATGCTAATAGGCAGTTAAATAAAACAAGACTCCAAAAAATTTGTAACTTCTGGCAATTTTATGCTTTTGTTCAACATAAATGAAACAACTATTTCATCTCAGGTTTAACTTCAGGAAAGGAAAGGATGATTAATATGCCTTTATGCATTATTATTGTTTTGAAGTAATATACGACGCCTCTATTAAAAGCCGCAAACATCTAAATACAATAGAAGTTGTGCACTTAAAAGAGAAAAATACTCCTATCAAAAGTTTAAATATATAAAGATGTTTACATGTAAGACAGAGGAAGAAAAGTAACATAAGAAAACCACTTAAAGAACTAGAAGGAGTTGGTTTTAAATAGCATCAAATTGTCAGGAAAAAACGGATGATAAAAAGTATAGAGTAGGAAGAACAAGTAAGATATGTACCATTCAGAAGCCATGTGCGACGAACTTCCAAATCTGAGGGTTCAAGGCTGTTACGAAACCCAGATGCACCATGAGGGTGTGTGCACTCTTCTTCTAAATAATTTAAACTTGATACATATTTTTTAACTGATGGCCAGTCAACAGGTCCAAGTTCTTCATCGTCTCCAAGATTCCGAAAAGCTGTTATTGCTTTGTTCAACATCTCATATTTAGTGAACTCCAGTATATGTTTCTGCATAAGAAGAAAAAAGCTTACCAATTACTGAAGATGGCAAAAAAACATAACATGGCACACTCTTTAACTTATTTAAACATATTGTAAATTTTAAAAAATAGTGTCCGCTTGTTAGTTCTCAAGTTAACATTGTTTTATTAAACAATTGCACAAGAAATTCATCAAAATGCTTAGCTTAACAAGATATTATATGTTGCAATTTGTAAAAATAGCTCAAGACATTATACACAGATCAAAATCAGATTCCCAAGCAACCAAACCCACCTTGCTAGCTGATAGCTTATCCATATCTAGAAGAAGCAGAAAAAACTGTGTGGTTGATCCATTTACAATAAGTGTCAGAAATACAATTCCACCACTGAAGAAAACGAACTATCAAGACAAAAAAAAAACAATAATCACCAAATTAATAGAGCTCAAGTTGAAAGTATATAATCTTTTTAAATTGCTAAAATTTCTAATAAATGGTCTGATGAATCTGTCTTATTGGATGTAATATTGATAAGTAAGTACCATTCAGAATAATTACATTTATATAAAAAGTGCATGTTCAAGAACTCACCATGCTTCCGGTTTGAGAACTGAGATGCATTGAACTGTTGCTAGCACGCTAGTAGATACAAGTAAAACCATTAGAACTAAATGAGCGGTGAAAACTATGATGCACGAATTAATATTAACCATTTAAGCTAGAATTGAACGGAAACAATGAATCTTACTATATTAGTAATTTTGTATCATATAGTTCATTTCACCAATTGGTGCTAAAGAGTCTTTTGGTAATAATAAATGGTCTATCATGTCTGGTCACCATATTTAACTAAACACTAACCATAATATGCCATATTTAATGTCAACATTATAGAGGAATCAAAATATGACCATTCCAACAAAACCTAGCAAATTGAATAAACTCAACTTATAGTCATCGAAGAATGGCAACATGATCTAGGACATTACCTTGACAGATAGCGACAGTGACAATGCGACAGCACCTCGTAATCCTGCCCATAGGAGAATGGTAGCTTCCTTCCAATTCAAACCATAGCCAAAATACTGTAAAAAGGGGTACAATAACAAAACCACTACAAACCGGGATACTTGCACAAAAAAGTATAAAAGAAAGAGGTAGCCCCAAGAATGTCCTGAAACAAAGAGAGAATTTTTATTGAGATGCATGCAGAAGAAAACCTAATCTCTAGTTCACAAAAAAAACAAGAAACTAACAAGAGGAGGCTAAAGAGATCAACAAGATTATTGTACAATGTAGTAATTAAGCTTCTTAGTGTTTCACTAAACCCTAACTGGCATGGAACTATAACATATTGAATAGAGAAATTATAGGGAAGCAAAAATTGGGTGTTTGTATAGGGTCTCCTAGCAATCGAGTGGATGGATGAGCCTATATGGCATGACCCAAGGAAAATGATTCTTGAGTCCATAATATAGAACACCTAATAAATCTGAAGAAAAGGTAGATGACTGAACCATTCCAGAAACTCTAATCTTCTGCAGAGCAAGTGAGCCCAAAATACTGTTGCAATAATATTAAAAAAAGACTAGTCGCTTATCATTACGTTAGGTGTAAAATGGAAGTGTAGTGATCTATGTAGCTGAGGCACCCTAGAACAAAAGTTTGAAATTTCCCAAACTGATTTTTTAATGTAGAAGTAAAGTTGACGCAGGAACACAATTGTTTAGTACTCTCTTGTGCAAAAAAAATAAGATAGAGGTGCATACCATGGTTATGAAAAATATTATCACTGTTCAAAACACCTTCAGCTATCACAACACCACTGCAAAGAAACAGGAAAATATTTAATGAATACCACAAATTCGTTTGGACTTGAAAATTAGAAATGGAAGAGTTGATAGTTCACAAAGAAAGCATACAAGAACAAAACTGGCTGACTTTGTTTCAATCCGTTCACGTTCTTAACAACAAAGGTTCACTATAGATAATTTAACTGTTGGACAATCACCAGCTCTTATTTTAAAGAATTATGATTGTGCGTGTAAGAAAGAAAAACTGCATTTTGATGGGAGGCCAAGCAAATGAATGTACAAGGAATCCTTTAAAGGAGATTAAAATATTTTCCTTTATCCATCATTATCATCAAATTTAATTATTTTCAATGCAGTCACTTTTCATATTTTACAAGTCCAACCATATTTTGACTGCCTCCATTGTAGAGAATAAGATGTCATATCTTATTTTCTCAGTTGGAGATGAGAGAACCTAACACAGCCTGTCACTGTTTATAAGGACCACGACAAGCTTTTTACTCAGTTTTGTGTACTTCCGAATTATCGATAATCATTAACAATAAAGAAAAACCAAATTGGGAAATATATTGGCCCAAGAACACGATATTTTTTTTATAAATAAAACAAAACAAAACTAAGTTAAGCTCTTACCTCAAGATGAAAATTAGTGTATTCGCAATATATGCAACCATTTCCCTGAAATGCATAATGGATTAAAATTGGGAACATGTTTTGGTCAAACAATAACATGTTAAGAAATGCATCAGAGTCTTAGTCCACAACTCGTTTCCAAGTTTACTTTATAGTATATCTTCAGCTATAACCCTTGCATGAATACATTAAATTTAATTTAGCAGTATTAGGAGAGAACACATAAATGATATAGCCATATATTTTCATGACTACCTCCCAACCAGGGAATCCAATAATCTCGAATAAACTTCTTCACAATTTTCTAAGACTTATCATCTCCATCTTGCGCATATTATTGTTATACGTCCTTAAGGCAGGAACCACGCCCACACTCTCACGACCTCAAAGCTCAAGCCCTTCCCAAAATTTCTCTTTCCTTTTCTCATCGTCTAACTCATATTTTCCCTTCATCTATTTGAAATAAATTGGTTGTCCTAAAACTCAGGGTTTGTTTAAAAAGATGCAGTTGTATGTAGATCGTGCAAGGGAAATATGCATTTTCCTTCCATTGTTACCGTCTAAATTTCACAAAAGGACGTACAATTTGTACAACATATCACAACTGAAACACATAATTTTCATGCGACACACTAGCTTCTAATTATGTTCTAAAAGATTAGTCATCCAATGACGTTCCATCTTTGTCATTAATATATCCCTTATCAAAATACTACACTCATTACTTTCACTTACAGTCAATATGAAAAAGAAACAATTAGCTCTAGGCATACCAAAAGTGGTGCAAGCTCTGTTGACCATCACCCTTGAAAGTAGTCCTTGCAATTGCAGCGTAAAACCTGTCCAAATTGTGAAGTGTTAGGGGAAAAAAAGTACTTACTACAAGTTACAATGAGATGGCAGAGATGATTTTTACTTACATTCCTAAAGTCATCACTGCCAAAACGCCAGAAACATCAGCACCCTCTTGTGCCTACAACATAAAAGCATTATGTGAGTTCAAAAAGCGAATTTGCTGCTGCAATTTTAACCATGTACTTCAGTAAAGGATGAATAAGACCTGATTCATGTTTTTATGTGATCAATAACACAAATACAAAGACTCTGATAGACATCTTTTGAATATAGGATGAACAAGACACTTAATCCATTCATTTATTAGCTAAGAAATAGTCATAAAAGTCCCAAATTGAAGTGAACATACAGTTAAGTAAGTAGCATAGCTCACAACAACTGTCAATGCAATCTCCATCACTGTGTCATTGAAAATAAGCCTAAGCCATATAGTAGATACAATTGCAAAAGCAACACCAATGCCAACACTGCAGACAGAAAAGAGTTTAGACAAAGAAGAATCTTTCATCATTGTCAAATAAAAGCAATTGATACATACGCTCCAAGAGAGACTTGTGTAAAATATCTGATTACAGCAACCCAGTTAGAATTTTCACCAAGTATCATCCGATAAAACAGCTGATAAACCACAATTGCGGTCCTGGGCATGGAAAAGAATTGCATTCAACAAATATTAAAAAAATTATTAAATTATAGAAAAAAGAAAGTAACAAAATGCATATAAAATTATTGTTAGGCCACTTGTTCACCTAATGTGATCTAGCTTGTAACCTACAGAGTATGTATTGCAAGAGAAAAAGACTGAGTCAAAGAAAGTTAAATACCCATCATTCATCAAGGATTCTCCTTCAATTATTGTATTCAATTTTTTGCTTGCACCAAGTTCTTTTAAGAGAGCAACAACAGCCACAGGATCCGTAGCACTCAAAAGTCCCCCAAGCAGCAATGATATTTTCCAGCTCCAGTTATAGGGAAAAATAAACTGGAAAAAGTTTTATGGATGGAATTTTGAACTATGTAAGAATAATGGGAACACAGTTTTAAATTATGATACGACTACATAACTACCTTCAAAGCAGATCCAATACAGAACGTTGAAATCAGAACTCCTGGACCAGCAAGCAAAAGCATTTGTGCCATACACCTCTAGGGAGAAAAGAAGAAAGGTAAAAGCAGCTTTAACTCAACTGTAAGAAAAAAAATCAAATTTCCAGCTAATAACTTGGATGAAGCTACACTTTGTCAATATCGTATGTAACAGCGATCAGAAATAGTTAACCGAAGATCTTCTAAAAGTAAAAAACAAAAGTAGTTTCAAGGAAAAAGATTTAGAAACAAAAACATCATACTTCAAAAAGGGAAACATATGGACACAAGCATGCACTCAAGAAACATAGGCAACCAATCGAAATATAAAGTTCGAAAAAACTCACCCTTCGACTATGCTTTAACTCAACCATCAAATTAAACATTAAAGCACAATTCTTGGGCTTACTATATCCGCATGAAAATAGAAGGGGGTGATCAAATGATAGAGAGCTAAAAGGGGGGTGTCGCTAGCTGTCCAGGGTCACAACTCATGAGACTTAACAATTCTCACATTTTATTGATATCCATTTTTCTTGGTGCTAAACTAGAAATTTCAAATTCTAAAGCTTTCAAAGGGGGCAGAGAAAGCAAACCTTTATTTGGTGGAATTCCATTGAAAAAGAACTCTCAAAAAGAAGGGCAGGAAGGAAGACAGCCAATAAAAGGTCAGGATCAATACGAGACCCTGCATATTAAAGACAACATCTTATTTTTATGCTAATTCTTTCAACTACAAACGATTGAATTTATCTTTATTTTAAAGTGGTACTATAATATTTGAAGATCAACTCACAAAGACGAATGCTGTGCCCAATCCTCCCCAATCGATGACTTGTACCATATTCTGCATATGATACCCAAGATTTAAATTTCATTGCCAAATAGAATCTAAAAAATGGTGACAACAACATTTCAAAGGAATTCAGCTCAATTCTTTTACCCATAATTCAAAATCAAGCAAATTAACTAGCAAAAACATCTAGAGAATAGAATTGGAAACCCGAAAAGAGGAAAAAAAGGTTGTAGAAGCACCTAAAGCGCCAAGAGCGGCGCCGATGACAAGCAAAGCAACAGTGTAAGGGACTCTGGTTCCTCGGAAGAGATGGCGAGACGCAACCCCAAGCAGCAGACTTAAACTGAAGAAGATGACGCAATCGGTTGGATTCCACACCTGCTCCTCTTCACAAAGGATACTATAACGCAACTCTTCCTCTACCACACTCCCCATTCAATACGGATTCACCTGAGGCGGGAGAGTAACTGACAACTTCAGTTGCTGAGTGAGCATATATAAAATGTTTGCATTCTGCTTCCTTATATGGCGCGGAGGAGGAGGGAAAAAAAAAGAAAAAATCTATATAAATATAAAAAGGATACGACAAAACTCTCGCGTAAGATATCACGTGTCACCCATTGCATATTTTAAAAATCGATACTTGTCACATAATTAATAATTTTTATATTATTTGATATTATTTTCCATCAAACTTATTGATTAGTTAAGTTAATTTTTTTTAGGTTGCACTATTAAATATAATTTATTTAATTAATTAGAAATGATAAGTTATAAAATTTAAAAGGATTGAATTTGAAGCATATGAAAAGCCATACAATTTAGTTCATAAATATTCTTTGGGTAGTGTTCATATATGTTAATGGAAGCTAATGTTCGCTTCATTTTTCATTTGATTAAATTGTATAATTATTTATTTATTTACCTTATAACTATATTTAGTTGTGAATAATTATTTATATTGTAATATCTTTTGTGTATTACCCGTGTGAAAAAATGAATGTAATTTTATATATCAGTATTTACAAATCTCTCATTTTGTTCACAAATGTTCATTGGACGTGGTGTTCATAAATGATAATGGAAGCTAAGTTTAGTTTCAATTTTAATTTTAATTTTTTAATTTATTTTATTTACCTTGTAGATGTTTAGCTATGAATAATATATTATTATTATATAAAATTAATATGCATATTTAAATATTTATTTTATTAATGTTCTAATACAACCGTGTAACGCGCAGATCATTTGTAAATATTATGCAACATCTTTATGGTGTCAACTAAACACTAGGTGACACATGTTTTTGTAGGTGAGTTTTCCTCTCTTTTTTAGAAAATATTCGTAGGTGAGTTCATTTTAGGGAAATGTATTTTGTAAGTATAAATGTTGAGAATGGATAAGATAAATAATTAGTAAATTTAATGATATACTAAAGTTTAATTTTTTTTTAAATGCATTAATTAATTAGATCACCAATCAAACTAGTGGGTTTGATTTTAATAATAATGGTACGAACAACAAGCATGAACCACCATGAAATGAATCATGTATTAATTTTAGAAGTAACTAGATAATGTGTTATATATATATGTTTATATATGTTGACATTTTATTAAAAGATTGATGTATTAAAAATAATGTGTATATAAAAAAAGTTGATTATAATTTTGTCTATTATTAAATACATATAACACTGCTACTTAGTTTGTCTATTGTTATATGTAAAGAATTTTTTTTTTTTATAATTTAAAACTACATAAAAATATGTTTTGTTTATATTAAAAAATATTTATAGAATTAATACACAAGCTTATGAATTTCAAATTATTATAATTGTAACACTCAAACCGGGTGTTAGTTTAACAACAATATACATTTAACTGCAACCAAAATTATACTAATATTTAGGAAAAATAAAGCAGTCACAGACATCGTAGTTGAATCCAAAAACTTCTTACGTACTTCCTTATCAAAAATCAAACCGCGCGTAATTCTTAAATCACCATTAGAAATGAAAACATATCACATTAATTATTCAAAGTACATCATTATAAATCTAAAAATATTATTTATTAACCAACTAATATAATATTTCGAGAAAGAGTAGGAGCTTCGAGACTAAATTTAAGAGTTGATTTAGAACTTCTTACCTTAAAATTTCAGAACAACCACTCCCCTTTTCTTCCCCCAAGGTTTCAGCTACCCAACAATTGCCAGTCTATTTTTCTCCAAATGCCTCTTCGATGCCGAAGTGAGGGGAGGAAGAAAAGGGAAGGGCTTTTGTGTCTTAGGCGTAGGCTTAATATATCTATATATAGGTGCAGACTTAAGGCCTTGTTTGCTACAATATGTGTTAGGCTTAGTAGCTAGTGGAACCAATTCACTTGTTTGCTGCACCTTTTATTCTTTAATAACTGACGTTTTTCTACGGATTTTTAGAGCATCCGTAGCAATGGGGACTAAATTTTGGGGGTTTTTCACTTTTTCAGCTGCCACGTCAGCTTAGCACCCAACCAAATTATCAAAAAACACTCACTTCTCACAGCAATGGATTTTTCAGGGTGTTTTTCACTTTCTCTCCCCTCCACATCATTTATCATATACCTCACCATATTTTTC
>NBIL01144160.1:0-12473 GCA_002752925.1 Viola pubescens var. scabriuscula
GTGTTTTTTGATAATTTGGTTGGGTGCTAAGCTGACGTGGCAGCTGAAAAAGTGAAAAACCCCCAAAATTTAGTCCCCATTGCTACGGATGCTCTAAAAATCCGTAGAAAAACGTCAGTTATTAAAGAATAAAAGGTGCAGCAAACAAGTGAATTGGTTCCACTAGCTACTAAGCCTAACACATATTGTAGCAAACAAGGCCTTAAGTCTGCACCTATATATAGATATATTAAGCCTACGCCTAAGACACAAAAGCCCTTCCCTTTTCTTCCTCCCCTCACTTCGGCATCGAAGAGGCATTTGGAGAAAAATAGACTGGCAATTGTTGGGTAGCTGAAACCTTGGGGGAAGAAAAGGGGAGTGGTTGTTCTGAAATTTTAAGGTAAGAAGTTCTAAATCAACTCTTAAATTTAGTCTCGAAGCTCCTACTCTTTCTCGAAATATTATATTAGTTGGTTAATAAATAATATTTTTAGATTTATAATGATGTACTTTGAATAATTAATGTGATATGTTTTCATTTCTAATGGTGATTTAAGAATTACGCGCGGTTTGATTTTTGATAAGGAAGTACGTAAGAAGTTTTTGGATTCAACTACGATGTCTGTGACTGCTTTATTTTTCCTAAATATTAGTATAATTTTGGTTGCAGTTAAATGTATATTGTTGTTAAACTAACACCCGGTTTGAGTGTTACAATTATAATAATTTGAAATTCATAAGCTTGTGTATTAATTCTATAAATATTTTTTAATATAAACAAAACATATTTTTATGTAGTTTTAAATTATAAAAAAAAAAAATTCTTTACATATAACAATAGACAAACTAAGTAGCAGTGTTATATGTATTTAATAATAGACAAAATTATAATCAACTTTTTTTATATACACATTATTTTTAATACATCAATCTTTTAATAAAATGTCAACATATATAAACATATATATATAACACATTATCTAGTTACTTCTAAAATTAATACATGATTCATTTCATGGTGGTTCATGCTTGTTGTTCGTACCATTATTATTAAAATCAAACCCACTAGTTTGATTGGTGATCTAATTAATTAATGCATTTAAAAAAAAATTAAACTTTAGTATATCATTAAATTTACTAATTATTTATCTTATCCATTCTCAACATTTATACTTACAAAATACATTTCCCTAAAATGAACTCACCTACGAATATTTTCTAAAAAAGAGAGGAAAACTCACCTACAAAAACATGTGTCACCTAGTGTTTAGTTGACACCATAAAGATGTTGCATAATATTTACAAATGATCTGCGCGTTACACGGTTGTATTAGAACATTAATAAAATAAATATTTAAATATGCATATTAATTTTATATAATAATAATATATTATTCATAGCTAAACATCTACAAGGTAAATAAAATAAATTAAAAAATTAAAATTAAAATTGAAACTAAACTTAGCTTCCATTATCATTTATGAACACCACGTCCAATGAACATTTGTGAACAAAATGAGAGATTTGTAAATACTGATATATAAAATTACATTCATTTTTTCACACGGGTAATACACAAAAGATATTACAATATAAATAATTATTCACAACTAAATATAGTTATAAGGTAAATAAATAAATAATTATACAATTTAATCAAATGAAAAATGAAGCGAACATTAGCTTCCATTAACATATATGAACACTACCCAAAGAATATTTATGAACTAAATTGTATGGCTTTTCATATGCTTCAAATTCAATCCTTTTAAATTTTATAACTTATCATTTCTAATTAATTAAATAAATTATATTTAATAGTGCAACCTAAAAAAAATTAACTTAACTAATCAATAAGTTTGATGGAAAATAATATCAAATAATATAAAAATTATTAATTATGTGACAAGTATCGATTTTTAAAATATGCAATGGGTGACACGTGATATCTTACGCGAGAGTTTTGTCGTATCCTTTTTATATTTATATAGATTTTTTCTTTTTTTTTCCCTCCTCCTCCGCGCCATATAAGGAAGCAGAATGCAAACATTTTATATATGCTCACTCAGCAACTGAAGTTGTCAGTTACTCTCCCGCCTCAGGTGAATCCGTATTGAATGGGGAGTGTGGTAGAGGAAGAGTTGCGTTATAGTATCCTTTGTGAAGAGGAGCAGGTGTGGAATCCAACCGATTGCGTCATCTTCTTCAGTTTAAGTCTGCTGCTTGGGGTTGCGTCTCGCCATCTCTTCCGAGGAACCAGAGTCCCTTACACTGTTGCTTTGCTTGTCATCGGCGCCGCTCTTGGCGCTTTAGGTGCTTCTACAACCTTTTTTTCCTCTTTTCGGGTTTCCAATTCTATTCTCTAGATGTTTTTGCTAGTTAATTTGCTTGATTTTGAATTATGGGTAAAAGAATTGAGCTGAATTCCTTTGAAATGTTGTTGTCACCATTTTTTAGATTCTATTTGGCAATGAAATTTAAATCTTGGGTATCATATGCAGAATATGGTACAAGTCATCGATTGGGGAGGATTGGGCACAGCATTCGTCTTTGTGAGTTGATCTTCAAATATTATAGTACCACTTTAAAATAAAGATAAATTCAATCGTTTGTAGTTGAAAGAATTAGCATAAAAATAAGATGTTGTCTTTAATATGCAGGGTCTCGTATTGATCCTGACCTTTTATTGGCTGTCTTCCTTCCTGCCCTTCTTTTTGAGAGTTCTTTTTCAATGGAATTCCACCAAATAAAGGTTTGCTTTCTCTGCCCCCTTTGAAAGCTTTAGAATTTGAAATTTCTAGTTTAGCACCAAGAAAAATGGATATCAATAAAATGTGAGAATTGTTAAGTCTCATGAGTTGTGACCCTGGACAGCTAGCGACACCCCCCTTTTAGCTCTCTATCATTTGATCACCCCCTTCTATTTTCATGCGGATATAGTAAGCCCAAGAATTGTGCTTTAATGTTTAATTTGATGGTTGAGTTAAAGCATAGTCGAAGGGTGAGTTTTTTCGAACTTTATATTTCGATTGGTTGCCTATGTTTCTTGAGTGCATGCTTGTGTCCATATGTTTCCCTTTTTGAAGTATGATGTTTTTGTTTCTAAATCTTTTTCCTTGAAACTACTTTTGTTTTTTACTTTTAGAAGATCTTCGGTTAACTATTTCTGATCGCTGTTACATACGATATTGACAAAGTGTAGCTTCATCCAAGTTATTAGCTGGAAATTTGATTTTTTTTCTTACAGTTGAGTTAAAGCTGCTTTTACCTTTCTTCTTTTCTCCCTAGAGGTGTATGGCACAAATGCTTTTGCTTGCTGGTCCAGGAGTTCTGATTTCAACGTTCTGTATTGGATCTGCTTTGAAGGTAGTTATGTAGTCGTATCATAATTTAAAACTGTGTTCCCATTATTCTTACATAGTTCAAAATTCCATCCATAAAACTTTTTCCAGTTTATTTTTCCCTATAACTGGAGCTGGAAAATATCATTGCTGCTTGGGGGACTTTTGAGTGCTACGGATCCTGTGGCTGTTGTTGCTCTCTTAAAAGAACTTGGTGCAAGCAAAAAATTGAATACAATAATTGAAGGAGAATCCTTGATGAATGATGGGTATTTAACTTTCTTTGACTCAGTCTTTTTCTCTTGCAATACATACTCTGTAGGTTACAAGCTAGATCACATTAGGTGAACAAGTGGCCTAACAATAATTTTATATGCATTTTGTTACTTTCTTTTTTCTATAATTTAATAATTTTTTTAATATTTGTTGAATGCAATTCTTTTCCATGCCCAGGACCGCAATTGTGGTTTATCAGCTGTTTTATCGGATGATACTTGGTGAAAATTCTAACTGGGTTGCTGTAATCAGATATTTTACACAAGTCTCTCTTGGAGCGTATGTATCAATTGCTTTTATTTGACAATGATGAAAGATTCTTCTTTGTCTAAACTCTTTTCTGTCTGCAGTGTTGGCATTGGTGTTGCTTTTGCAATTGTATCTACTATATGGCTTAGGCTTATTTTCAATGACACAGTGATGGAGATTGCATTGACAGTTGTTGTGAGCTATGCTACTTACTTAACTGTATGTTCACTTCAATTTGGGACTTTTATGACTATTTCTTAGCTAATAAATGAATGGATTAAGTGTCTTGTTCATCCTATATTCAAAAGATGTCTATCAGAGTCTTTGTATTTGTGTTATTGATCACATAAAAACATGAATCAGGTCTTATTCATCCTTTACTGAAGTACATGGTTAAAATTGCAGCAGCAAATTCGCTTTTTGAACTCACATAATGCTTTTATGTTGTAGGCACAAGAGGGTGCTGATGTTTCTGGCGTTTTGGCAGTGATGACTTTAGGAATGTAAGTAAAAATCATCTCTGCCATCTCATTGTAACTTGTAGTAAGTACTTTTTTTCCCCTAACACTTCACAATTTGGACAGGTTTTACGCTGCAATTGCAAGGACTACTTTCAAGGGTGATGGTCAACAGAGCTTGCACCACTTTTGGTATGCCTAGAGCTAATTGTTTCTTTTTCATATTGACTGTAAGTGAAAGTAATGAGTGTAGTATTTTGATAAGGGATATATTAATGACAAAGATGGAACGTCATTGGATGACTAATCTTTTAGAACATAATTAGAAGCTAGTGTGTCGCATGAAAATTATGTGTTTCAGTTGTGATATGTTGTACAAATTGTACGTCCTTTTGTGAAATTTAGACGGTAACAATGGAAGGAAAATGCATATTTCCCTTGCACGATCTACATACAACTGCATCTTTTTAAACAAACCCTGAGTTTTAGGACAACCAATTTATTTCAAATAGATGAAGGGAAAATATGAGTTAGACGATGAGAAAAGGAAAGAGAAATTTTGGGAAGGGCTTGAGCTTTGAGGTCGTGAGAGTGTGGGCGTGGTTCCTGCCTTAAGGACGTATAACAATAATATGCGCAAGATGGAGATGATAAGTCTTAGAAAATTGTGAAGAAGTTTATTCGAGATTATTGGATTCCCTGGTTGGGAGGTAGTCATGAAAATATATGGCTATATCATTTATGTGTTCTCTCCTAATACTGCTAAATTAAATTTAATGTATTCATGCAAGGGTTATAGCTGAAGATATACTATAAAGTAAACTTGGAAACGAGTTGTGGACTAAGACTCTGATGCATTTCTTAACATGTTATTGTTTGACCAAAACATGTTCCCAATTTTAATCCATTATGCATTTCAGGGAAATGGTTGCATATATTGCGAATACACTAATTTTCATCTTGAGGTAAGAGCTTAACTTAGTTTTGTTTTGTTTTATTTATAAAAAAAATATCGTGTTCTTGGGCCAATATATTTCCCAATTTGGTTTTTCTTTATTGTTAATGATTATCGATAATTCGGAAGTACACAAAACTGAGTAAAAAGCTTGTCGTGGTCCTTATAAACAGTGACAGGCTGTGTTAGGTTCTCTCATCTCCAACTGAGAAAATAAGATATGACATCTTATTCTCTACAATGGAGGCAGTCAAAATATGGTTGGACTTGTAAAATATGAAAAGTGACTGCATTGAAAATAATTAAATTTGATGATAATGATGGATAAAGGAAAATATTTTAATCTCCTTTAAAGGATTCCTTGTACATTCATTTGCTTGGCCTCCCATCAAAATGCAGTTTTTCTTTCTTACACGCACAATCATAATTCTTTAAAATAAGAGCTGGTGATTGTCCAACAGTTAAATTATCTATAGTGAACCTTTGTTGTTAAGAACGTGAACGGATTGAAACAAAGTCAGCCAGTTTTGTTCTTGTATGCTTTCTTTGTGAACTATCAACTCTTCCATTTCTAATTTTCAAGTCCAAACGAATTTGTGGTATTCATTAAATATTTTCCTGTTTCTTTGCAGTGGTGTTGTGATAGCTGAAGGTGTTTTGAACAGTGATAATATTTTTCATAACCATGGTATGCACCTCTATCTTATTTTTTTTGCACAAGAGAGTACTAAACAATTGTGTTCCTGCGTCAACTTTACTTCTACATTAAAAAATCAGTTTGGGAAATTTCAAACTTTTGTTCTAGGGTGCCTCAGCTACATAGATCACTACACTTCCATTTTACACCTAACGTAATGATAAGCGACTAGTCTTTTTTTAATATTATTGCAACAGTATTTTGGGCTCACTTGCTCTGCAGAAGATTAGAGTTTCTGGAATGGTTCAGTCATCTACCTTTTCTTCAGATTTATTAGGTGTTCTATATTATGGACTCAAGAATCATTTTCCTTGGGTCATGCCATATAGGCTCATCCATCCACTCGATTGCTAGGAGACCCTATACAAACACCCAATTTTTGCTTCCCTATAATTTCTCTATTCAATATGTTATAGTTCCATGCCAGTTAGGGTTTAGTGAAACACTAAGAAGCTTAATTACTACATTGTACAATAATCTTGTTGATCTCTTTAGCCTCCTCTTGTTAGTTTCTTGTTTTTTTTGTGAACTAGAGATTAGGTTTTCTTCTGCATGCATCTCAATAAAAATTCTCTCTTTGTTTCAGGACATTCTTGGGGCTACCTCTTTCTTTTATACTTTTTTGTGCAAGTATCCCGGTTTGTAGTGGTTTTGTTATTGTACCCCTTTTTACAGTATTTTGGCTATGGTTTGAATTGGAAGGAAGCTACCATTCTCCTATGGGCAGGATTACGAGGTGCTGTCGCATTGTCACTGTCGCTATCTGTCAAGGTAATGTCCTAGATCATGTTGCCATTCTTCGATGACTATAAGTTGAGTTTATTCAATTTGCTAGGTTTTGTTGGAATGGTCATATTTTGATTCCTCTATAATGTTGACATTAAATATGGCATATTATGGTTAGTGTTTAGTTAAATATGGTGACCAGACATGATAGACCATTTATTATTACCAAAAGACTCTTTAGCACCAATTGGTGAAATGAACTATATGATACAAAATTACTAATATAGTAAGATTCATTGTTTCCGTTCAATTCTAGCTTAAATGGTTAATATTAATTCGTGCATCATAGTTTTCACCGCTCATTTAGTTCTAATGGTTTTACTTGTATCTACTAGCGTGCTAGCAACAGTTCAATGCATCTCAGTTCTCAAACCGGAAGCATGGTGAGTTCTTGAACATGCACTTTTTATATAAATGTAATTATTCTGAATGGTACTTACTTATCAATATTACATCCAATAAGACAGATTCATCAGACCATTTATTAGAAATTTTAGCAATTTAAAAAGATTATATACTTTCAACTTGAGCTCTATTAATTTGGTGATTATTGTTTTTTTTTTGTCTTGATAGTTCGTTTTCTTCAGTGGTGGAATTGTATTTCTGACACTTATTGTAAATGGATCAACCACACAGTTTTTTCTGCTTCTTCTAGATATGGATAAGCTATCAGCTAGCAAGGTGGGTTTGGTTGCTTGGGAATCTGATTTTGATCTGTGTATAATGTCTTGAGCTATTTTTACAAATTGCAACATATAATATCTTGTTAAGCTAAGCATTTTGATGAATTTCTTGTGCAATTGTTTAATAAAACAATGTTAACTTGAGAACTAACAAGCGGACACTATTTTTTAAAATTTACAATATGTTTAAATAAGTTAAAGAGTGTGCCATGTTATGTTTTTTTGCCATCTTCAGTAATTGGTAAGCTTTTTTCTTCTTATGCAGAAACATATACTGGAGTTCACTAAATATGAGATGTTGAACAAAGCAATAACAGCTTTTCGGAATCTTGGAGACGATGAAGAACTTGGACCTGTTGACTGGCCATCAGTTAAAAAATATGTATCAAGTTTAAATTATTTAGAAGAAGAGTGCACACACCCTCATGGTGCATCTGGGTTTCGTAACAGCCTTGAACCCTCAGATTTGGAAGTTCGTCGCACATGGCTTCTGAATGGTACATATCTTACTTGTTCTTCCTACTCTATACTTTTTATCATCCGTTTTTTCCTGACAATTTGATGCTATTTAAAACCAACTCCTTCTAGTTCTTTAAGTGGTTTTCTTATGTTACTTTTCTTCCTCTGTCTTACATGTAAACATCTTTATATATTTAAACTTTTGATAGGAGTATTTTTCTCTTTTAAGTGCACAACTTCTATTGTATTTAGATGTTTGCGGCTTTTAATAGAGGCGTCGTATATTACTTCAAAACAATAATAATGCATAAAGGCATATTAATCATCCTTTCCTTTCCTGAAGTTAAACCTGAGATGAAATAGTTGTTTCATTTATGTTGAACAAAAGCATAAAATTGCCAGAAGTTACAAATTTTTTGGAGTCTTGTTTTATTTAACTGCCTATTAGCATCAGTGCATCAAACGCTTTTCTAAATGATTCTCATCCCCGAATCTCTCTTGCGTCTATTTATCGAATGCCTTTACTTTCTTTGCTTTGAGTTCTGGAACTAAATATTTTCTGACTATAAATGACTTTCTTTGAGTGTTAAATTCTCTCATATAAGGTGTCCAAGCTGCTTACTGGGGTATGCTTGAGGAGGGAAGGATAACAAAAGAGACTGCTGATATTTTGATGCACTCAGTAGATGAAGCAATGAAATCAGCTTTGGTTGAACCATTGTGTGATTGGAAAGCCCTAAAAGCTAATGTTCACATCTCAAGTTATTACAAGTTCCTCCGAAAAAGCATTTTCCTGCAGGAACTAGTTACTTATTTCATAGTTCAGCAGTTGGAGTCTGCATGTTACATATGTGCTGCTTTTATTAGAGCCCATAGAATTGCACGACGGCAACTACATGACTTTATAGGTAAGCTTTGTTTTCAAATGAACAAGATAATGAGTTGGTGAAATATTTTTCTTTTAGCTTACTAATGAAAGACTGAAGTTCAATTTCTTTCCTTTTGTGGTTCTAGGTCTTTTTCAATTATTCCTTAGGAAAACCCTCTTAGTGGATAAAAGGCAAATAGAGGTATTCTATCTATAAAATCAGGGATAAGCCATTACCAAAAACATCAAGTTGTGGAAGCAGATAGTTTAGAGAAGATCCAATGCAATACACCTGAAAATTAGATTCCACTATGGAATACAGTAAAGTTAGCCAACAAAATTCAAACTAGAGTGTGCTTTCTCTCCCTACCTATAAAGTATGTTCCTTGGTTACTCTGTTATAATATTAGTGCTTGACATGCATAAAAATAAGAAATCGTCCAGTCCCTCAAATTGCTTGCTATGCTCTCATTAGCTTGTAAATGGAGTCTCTATTTCCCTTTTGAAAAAAAAACATGCTTTATCTTCTCACATTCCAATTAGAATTTTCGAGACGCTTGCTCTCACCATGCACATATACTTGTAGGTGACGGTGATATTACTTCTATGGTCATCAAGGAAAGTAAGGCTGAAGGAGAAGAAGCAAGAAGGGTCCTGGAAGAAGTTCGAGTTACCTTTCCTCAGGTTCGTGAATTATAGCTAGTATATTGTTCACTTGAAACTCGATTCTCGTTAGAAACGCTTAGAGGTCCATTTTGTTTCTTTTTTTATCTCTTTTGTGTCGCCCAAAGTTTTAACTTAATCAGATAATTTGGTGATGAACATGTTGTTTCCCGACTGGAAAAACGGGAAAAAAACATGTATTCTTGGTACTATAAATTAGGAATTGTTACTGCGTAGAATGAAAATTGTATGGCTTTCAGGTGTTGAGATTTGTTAAAACCAGACAAGTGTCATATACAGTACTGAAGCAGTTAACTGATTACATTGAAAACCTTGAGGAGGTTGGGTTATTGGAGGAAAAGGAGATGCTTCATCTTCACTATGCAATCCAGGTACCTTGATTATGTGTATACGGTCTCTGTGCTCTATAATGGATGCTTTTTCCTCTTTGTAAATTGAACTACAACAAACTTTATTGTTTGCTTTGATGCAGAAGGATTTGAAAAAACTCCTAAGCAATCCACCTTTATTAAAGATTCCCAAAGTAACTGATTTGATCAATGCCCATCCATTGATGGGAGGCCTTCCTCCTGGAATACGTGAAACTCTTGCAAGGTCTACCAAAGTAATGATGAAACCACGAGGTGCGGCACTTTACAAAGAAGGATCCAAAGCAAATGGTGTATGGCTTATTTCTAATGGTATCGTCAAGGTAATAAAACTTACACGAGAAAGTAGGAATCTGAAAAACGGGCATTTGTTGAATTACAATTATTGCTTCTATTTTTCTTGGGGAAGCATAACAGAGAGAATTATTGCATGTCAGTGGACAAGTAAGAGCATAAGCAACAAGAATTCACTGCATCCAACTTTTACTCACGGAAGCACACTTGGTCTCTGTGAATTGCTAGCCGGAAGGAATTATATATATGATGTCGTAGCTGAATCTACGGTACATTGTTTCTATGTTGAAAGTGATAAAATACTTTCAGTGCTAAGATCAAGCCCTGTAGTAGAAGATTTCCTTTGGCAGGTGTGTTGCACTTCTTTTTTCTGGATGAGACTGTTGAATTTCCTTTAGCTATGGTTTTAGAAATGTTCACAACATCATATCTACGAGTTTTAACCTAACTAACAAGCATAAAACTGTTTTGGTAAAAAGAAGTCTGTTTGATTAATCTTAACTCTACGACTACGTTGAATTAACTGGATGAAGCCAGTTGCTTTTAAGGTGTTAGCTCTTTGATGGATCTGATTTTGTCTATGGTTGGTTTCTCTCGAAATTTTCCAGGAAAGTGTCGTCACTCTTGCCAAAGTCTTGCATCCTCGAGTGTTTGAAGATATGGCAATGCAAGAATTAAGAGCCCTTGTTGCAGAAAAGTCAATGTTGATCACATACATAAGGGGAGAAAGTATAGAAGTATCTCCCCATTCCATCAGTTTTCTACTGGAAGGATTTGTAAAAACCCATGATTTTCAACAAGTGAGAGCACCAGCAGCTCTGTTGCCTCCACAGAATCAAAGCTCTCAAACTATGGGCACATCAGGTAAATTAAGCATGAAACCCTGACAACGAATCAGGTTATCTAAAAACTTATAACAAATAACGAATCTAATCTGGTTATTGATGCTGCAGCTAGTTTTTCTCATCAAGACTCCTGGTTCAAAGTTGAGACAGTAGCAAGGGTGATCATTTTAGATGTTGCCTCATTGGAATCGAGCTGTGCTTTGCGGACGTGTTCCTCATCATTGGTTTCAAGTGATCATCACCATGGACTGCTCCGTAGAGATCAATGTGGTCTCGTGAGTCGGCCCGAGAATTGTTTTCAGCAAAGACGTCATAAACAGAATGTTGAAAGGATTCGCCGCCGACTAGCAAATAACTCGTCAGCGAAAGCAGTGTGGCCGAGCATCTTCGACAGTATGGTATGGTCAATTTACTTATATGTTCAGGGATTTTTTAATTTTGGTTTCATAGACATGTCTATACAACATTGGGGTTACTTTCATGACTATACCAATTGTGGACAAACATGGAGGATTTTGGTTTTGATAGATATAGACATTTTTTTCCCTACGTTTTCTAAGTACCTACATGGAACTAAAAGTAATGATAGATAAGAAAGAGAATTAGATAACCAATGAGCTTGTAATTAAGACTTTAAACGCGATTAGATCTTAAGTTTGCATCTGTTAGTAACATTTTTATCACTCTATGATGAACAAAAAAGAAAATGAAAGGTAAAAAAAAGGAAGAGAAGGGGTGAGACTTGAGTTGGCAGAAAAGTTAGTACACATGTACGGCTGCATTATGCACCATCTTATTATTTCCACGTCATTTATCTCATAATTTTAGAACATAGAAAATTGTAAAAAATAAATAAATTTGACCTCAATTAAATATGAAAAACAAAATGAGGGAGGTATTTGAAACGATATGCGAACTAAATGAGTTTTTTTCAGTATATTTATGCAAACATAGACAAACATCTCCTCTTATCTGATGATCCGAAATATTTTCACGTATATAATATCTGAACATTTAATAACCGTGGTTATATTTTTAAATAATAGTATTATTTATTAAAAAAGAAAACCTCATCTAACTTTTATTTTTCCCGGGAAGGTGAACGATCAATCGTACTCGAATAGTTTGTCAAGAAATCAAGCTAAGATGACACGCAGTGTATCATTTTCAAGAAATGCATCAACCAATGAACGTTTACTTGTTCCCACAAGATCGGAAGGAGCTGCTAGTACTATGAAGAAGAGAAAAGTAGACAATTTCAATAGTAAGTAAACAAACAACACATTATATACATAAACGACGCTACCTAAAATGATGTGATTCAAGATGCATCAAGTGAAGTCGTGACTCGAGGCAAAACGCCGAAAATGACCCTATAGTTTGAGGAGGCTCTAGCCAAGGAAGACCATATCACGGACCACCAAGAGCATGACTTGTATCGTATCATAAAGTTTGGTTTCTTTTCAATAAGCTTTATGCTAATAACATAAACATAATACTCTCTACTTTTGTTTATGTTAAGAAAAT
>NBIL01144161.1:0-12413 GCA_002752925.1 Viola pubescens var. scabriuscula
GTGTTTTTTGATAATTTGGTTGGGTGCTAAGCTGACGTGGCAGCTGAAAAAGTGAAAAACCCCCAAAATTTAGTCCCCATTGCTACGGATGCTCTAAAAATCCGTAGAAAAACGTCAGTTATTAAAGAATAAAAGGTGCAGCAAACAAGTGAATTGGTTCCACTAGCTACTAAGCCTAACACATATTGTAGCAAACAAGGCCTTAAGTCTGCACCTATATATAGATATATTAAGCCTACGCCTAAGACACAAAAGCCCTTCCCTTTTCTTCCTCCCCTCACTTCGGCATCGAAGAGGCATTTGGAGAAAAATAGACTGGCAATTGTTGGGTAGCTGAAACCTTGGGGGAAGAAAAGGGGAGTGGTTGTTCTGAAATTTTAAGGTAAGAAGTTCTAAATCAACTCTTAAATTTAGTCTCGAAGCTCCTACTCTTTCTCGAAATATTATATTAGTTGGTTAATAAATAATATTTTTAGATTTATAATGATGTACTTTGAATAATTAATGTGATATGTTTTCATTTCTAATGGTGATTTAAGAATTACGCGCGGTTTGATTTTTGATAAGGAAGTACGTAAGAAGTTTTTGGATTCAACTACGATGTCTGTGACTGCTTTATTTTTCCTAAATATTAGTATAATTTTGGTTGCAGTTAAATGTATATTGTTGTTAAACTAACACCCGGTTTGAGTGTTACAATTATAATAATTTGAAATTCATAAGCTTGTGTATTAATTCTATAAATATTTTTTAATATAAACAAAACATATTTTTATGTAGTTTTAAATTATAAAAAAAAAAAATTCTTTACATATAACAATAGACAAACTAAGTAGCAGTGTTATATGTATTTAATAATAGACAAAATTATAATCAACTTTTTTTATATACACATTATTTTTAATACATCAATCTTTTAATAAAATGTCAACATATATAAACATATATATATAACACATTATCTAGTTACTTCTAAAATTAATACATGATTCATTTCATGGTGGTTCATGCTTGTTGTTCGTACCATTATTATTAAAATCAAACCCACTAGTTTGATTGGTGATCTAATTAATTAATGCATTTAAAAAAAAATTAAACTTTAGTATATCATTAAATTTACTAATTATTTATCTTATCCATTCTCAACATTTATACTTACAAAATACATTTCCCTAAAATGAACTCACCTACGAATATTTTCTAAAAAAGAGAGGAAAACTCACCTACAAAAACATGTGTCACCTAGTGTTTAGTTGACACCATAAAGATGTTGCATAATATTTACAAATGATCTGCGCGTTACACGGTTGTATTAGAACATTAATAAAATAAATATTTAAATATGCATATTAATTTTATATAATAATAATATATTATTCATAGCTAAACATCTACAAGGTAAATAAAATAAATTAAAAAATTAAAATTAAAATTGAAACTAAACTTAGCTTCCATTATCATTTATGAACACCACGTCCAATGAACATTTGTGAACAAAATGAGAGATTTGTAAATACTGATATATAAAATTACATTCATTTTTTCACACGGGTAATACACAAAAGATATTACAATATAAATAATTATTCACAACTAAATATAGTTATAAGGTAAATAAATAAATAATTATACAATTTAATCAAATGAAAAATGAAGCGAACATTAGCTTCCATTAACATATATGAACACTACCCAAAGAATATTTATGAACTAAATTGTATGGCTTTTCATATGCTTCAAATTCAATCCTTTTAAATTTTATAACTTATCATTTCTAATTAATTAAATAAATTATATTTAATAGTGCAACCTAAAAAAAATTAACTTAACTAATCAATAAGTTTGATGGAAAATAATATCAAATAATATAAAAATTATTAATTATGTGACAAGTATCGATTTTTAAAATATGCAATGGGTGACACGTGATATCTTACGCGAGAGTTTTGTCGTATCCTTTTTATATTTATATAGATTTTTTCTTTTTTTTTCCCTCCTCCTCCGCGCCATATAAGGAAGCAGAATGCAAACATTTTATATATGCTCACTCAGCAACTGAAGTTGTCAGTTACTCTCCCGCCTCAGGTGAATCCGTATTGAATGGGGAGTGTGGTAGAGGAAGAGTTGCGTTATAGTATCCTTTGTGAAGAGGAGCAGGTGTGGAATCCAACCGATTGCGTCATCTTCTTCAGTTTAAGTCTGCTGCTTGGGGTTGCGTCTCGCCATCTCTTCCGAGGAACCAGAGTCCCTTACACTGTTGCTTTGCTTGTCATCGGCGCCGCTCTTGGCGCTTTAGGTGCTTCTACAACCTTTTTTTCCTCTTTTCGGGTTTCCAATTCTATTCTCTAGATGTTTTTGCTAGTTAATTTGCTTGATTTTGAATTATGGGTAAAAGAATTGAGCTGAATTCCTTTGAAATGTTGTTGTCACCATTTTTTAGATTCTATTTGGCAATGAAATTTAAATCTTGGGTATCATATGCAGAATATGGTACAAGTCATCGATTGGGGAGGATTGGGCACAGCATTCGTCTTTGTGAGTTGATCTTCAAATATTATAGTACCACTTTAAAATAAAGATAAATTCAATCGTTTGTAGTTGAAAGAATTAGCATAAAAATAAGATGTTGTCTTTAATATGCAGGGTCTCGTATTGATCCTGACCTTTTATTGGCTGTCTTCCTTCCTGCCCTTCTTTTTGAGAGTTCTTTTTCAATGGAATTCCACCAAATAAAGGTTTGCTTTCTCTGCCCCCTTTGAAAGCTTTAGAATTTGAAATTTCTAGTTTAGCACCAAGAAAAATGGATATCAATAAAATGTGAGAATTGTTAAGTCTCATGAGTTGTGACCCTGGACAGCTAGCGACACCCCCCTTTTAGCTCTCTATCATTTGATCACCCCCTTCTATTTTCATGCGGATATAGTAAGCCCAAGAATTGTGCTTTAATGTTTAATTTGATGGTTGAGTTAAAGCATAGTCGAAGGGTGAGTTTTTTCGAACTTTATATTTCGATTGGTTGCCTATGTTTCTTGAGTGCATGCTTGTGTCCATATGTTTCCCTTTTTGAAGTATGATGTTTTTGTTTCTAAATCTTTTTCCTTGAAACTACTTTTGTTTTTTACTTTTAGAAGATCTTCGGTTAACTATTTCTGATCGCTGTTACATACGATATTGACAAAGTGTAGCTTCATCCAAGTTATTAGCTGGAAATTTGATTTTTTTTCTTACAGTTGAGTTAAAGCTGCTTTTACCTTTCTTCTTTTCTCCCTAGAGGTGTATGGCACAAATGCTTTTGCTTGCTGGTCCAGGAGTTCTGATTTCAACGTTCTGTATTGGATCTGCTTTGAAGGTAGTTATGTAGTCGTATCATAATTTAAAACTGTGTTCCCATTATTCTTACATAGTTCAAAATTCCATCCATAAAACTTTTTCCAGTTTATTTTTCCCTATAACTGGAGCTGGAAAATATCATTGCTGCTTGGGGGACTTTTGAGTGCTACGGATCCTGTGGCTGTTGTTGCTCTCTTAAAAGAACTTGGTGCAAGCAAAAAATTGAATACAATAATTGAAGGAGAATCCTTGATGAATGATGGGTATTTAACTTTCTTTGACTCAGTCTTTTTCTCTTGCAATACATACTCTGTAGGTTACAAGCTAGATCACATTAGGTGAACAAGTGGCCTAACAATAATTTTATATGCATTTTGTTACTTTCTTTTTTCTATAATTTAATAATTTTTTTAATATTTGTTGAATGCAATTCTTTTCCATGCCCAGGACCGCAATTGTGGTTTATCAGCTGTTTTATCGGATGATACTTGGTGAAAATTCTAACTGGGTTGCTGTAATCAGATATTTTACACAAGTCTCTCTTGGAGCGTATGTATCAATTGCTTTTATTTGACAATGATGAAAGATTCTTCTTTGTCTAAACTCTTTTCTGTCTGCAGTGTTGGCATTGGTGTTGCTTTTGCAATTGTATCTACTATATGGCTTAGGCTTATTTTCAATGACACAGTGATGGAGATTGCATTGACAGTTGTTGTGAGCTATGCTACTTACTTAACTGTATGTTCACTTCAATTTGGGACTTTTATGACTATTTCTTAGCTAATAAATGAATGGATTAAGTGTCTTGTTCATCCTATATTCAAAAGATGTCTATCAGAGTCTTTGTATTTGTGTTATTGATCACATAAAAACATGAATCAGGTCTTATTCATCCTTTACTGAAGTACATGGTTAAAATTGCAGCAGCAAATTCGCTTTTTGAACTCACATAATGCTTTTATGTTGTAGGCACAAGAGGGTGCTGATGTTTCTGGCGTTTTGGCAGTGATGACTTTAGGAATGTAAGTAAAAATCATCTCTGCCATCTCATTGTAACTTGTAGTAAGTACTTTTTTTCCCCTAACACTTCACAATTTGGACAGGTTTTACGCTGCAATTGCAAGGACTACTTTCAAGGGTGATGGTCAACAGAGCTTGCACCACTTTTGGTATGCCTAGAGCTAATTGTTTCTTTTTCATATTGACTGTAAGTGAAAGTAATGAGTGTAGTATTTTGATAAGGGATATATTAATGACAAAGATGGAACGTCATTGGATGACTAATCTTTTAGAACATAATTAGAAGCTAGTGTGTCGCATGAAAATTATGTGTTTCAGTTGTGATATGTTGTACAAATTGTACGTCCTTTTGTGAAATTTAGACGGTAACAATGGAAGGAAAATGCATATTTCCCTTGCACGATCTACATACAACTGCATCTTTTTAAACAAACCCTGAGTTTTAGGACAACCAATTTATTTCAAATAGATGAAGGGAAAATATGAGTTAGACGATGAGAAAAGGAAAGAGAAATTTTGGGAAGGGCTTGAGCTTTGAGGTCGTGAGAGTGTGGGCGTGGTTCCTGCCTTAAGGACGTATAACAATAATATGCGCAAGATGGAGATGATAAGTCTTAGAAAATTGTGAAGAAGTTTATTCGAGATTATTGGATTCCCTGGTTGGGAGGTAGTCATGAAAATATATGGCTATATCATTTATGTGTTCTCTCCTAATACTGCTAAATTAAATTTAATGTATTCATGCAAGGGTTATAGCTGAAGATATACTATAAAGTAAACTTGGAAACGAGTTGTGGACTAAGACTCTGATGCATTTCTTAACATGTTATTGTTTGACCAAAACATGTTCCCAATTTTAATCCATTATGCATTTCAGGGAAATGGTTGCATATATTGCGAATACACTAATTTTCATCTTGAGGTAAGAGCTTAACTTAGTTTTGTTTTGTTTTATTTATAAAAAAAATATCGTGTTCTTGGGCCAATATATTTCCCAATTTGGTTTTTCTTTATTGTTAATGATTATCGATAATTCGGAAGTACACAAAACTGAGTAAAAAGCTTGTCGTGGTCCTTATAAACAGTGACAGGCTGTGTTAGGTTCTCTCATCTCCAACTGAGAAAATAAGATATGACATCTTATTCTCTACAATGGAGGCAGTCAAAATATGGTTGGACTTGTAAAATATGAAAAGTGACTGCATTGAAAATAATTAAATTTGATGATAATGATGGATAAAGGAAAATATTTTAATCTCCTTTAAAGGATTCCTTGTACATTCATTTGCTTGGCCTCCCATCAAAATGCAGTTTTTCTTTCTTACACGCACAATCATAATTCTTTAAAATAAGAGCTGGTGATTGTCCAACAGTTAAATTATCTATAGTGAACCTTTGTTGTTAAGAACGTGAACGGATTGAAACAAAGTCAGCCAGTTTTGTTCTTGTATGCTTTCTTTGTGAACTATCAACTCTTCCATTTCTAATTTTCAAGTCCAAACGAATTTGTGGTATTCATTAAATATTTTCCTGTTTCTTTGCAGTGGTGTTGTGATAGCTGAAGGTGTTTTGAACAGTGATAATATTTTTCATAACCATGGTATGCACCTCTATCTTATTTTTTTTGCACAAGAGAGTACTAAACAATTGTGTTCCTGCGTCAACTTTACTTCTACATTAAAAAATCAGTTTGGGAAATTTCAAACTTTTGTTCTAGGGTGCCTCAGCTACATAGATCACTACACTTCCATTTTACACCTAACGTAATGATAAGCGACTAGTCTTTTTTTAATATTATTGCAACAGTATTTTGGGCTCACTTGCTCTGCAGAAGATTAGAGTTTCTGGAATGGTTCAGTCATCTACCTTTTCTTCAGATTTATTAGGTGTTCTATATTATGGACTCAAGAATCATTTTCCTTGGGTCATGCCATATAGGCTCATCCATCCACTCGATTGCTAGGAGACCCTATACAAACACCCAATTTTTGCTTCCCTATAATTTCTCTATTCAATATGTTATAGTTCCATGCCAGTTAGGGTTTAGTGAAACACTAAGAAGCTTAATTACTACATTGTACAATAATCTTGTTGATCTCTTTAGCCTCCTCTTGTTAGTTTCTTGTTTTTTTTGTGAACTAGAGATTAGGTTTTCTTCTGCATGCATCTCAATAAAAATTCTCTCTTTGTTTCAGGACATTCTTGGGGCTACCTCTTTCTTTTATACTTTTTTGTGCAAGTATCCCGGTTTGTAGTGGTTTTGTTATTGTACCCCTTTTTACAGTATTTTGGCTATGGTTTGAATTGGAAGGAAGCTACCATTCTCCTATGGGCAGGATTACGAGGTGCTGTCGCATTGTCACTGTCGCTATCTGTCAAGGTAATGTCCTAGATCATGTTGCCATTCTTCGATGACTATAAGTTGAGTTTATTCAATTTGCTAGGTTTTGTTGGAATGGTCATATTTTGATTCCTCTATAATGTTGACATTAAATATGGCATATTATGGTTAGTGTTTAGTTAAATATGGTGACCAGACATGATAGACCATTTATTATTACCAAAAGACTCTTTAGCACCAATTGGTGAAATGAACTATATGATACAAAATTACTAATATAGTAAGATTCATTGTTTCCGTTCAATTCTAGCTTAAATGGTTAATATTAATTCGTGCATCATAGTTTTCACCGCTCATTTAGTTCTAATGGTTTTACTTGTATCTACTAGCGTGCTAGCAACAGTTCAATGCATCTCAGTTCTCAAACCGGAAGCATGGTGAGTTCTTGAACATGCACTTTTTATATAAATGTAATTATTCTGAATGGTACTTACTTATCAATATTACATCCAATAAGACAGATTCATCAGACCATTTATTAGAAATTTTAGCAATTTAAAAAGATTATATACTTTCAACTTGAGCTCTATTAATTTGGTGATTATTGTTTTTTTTTTGTCTTGATAGTTCGTTTTCTTCAGTGGTGGAATTGTATTTCTGACACTTATTGTAAATGGATCAACCACACAGTTTTTTCTGCTTCTTCTAGATATGGATAAGCTATCAGCTAGCAAGGTGGGTTTGGTTGCTTGGGAATCTGATTTTGATCTGTGTATAATGTCTTGAGCTATTTTTACAAATTGCAACATATAATATCTTGTTAAGCTAAGCATTTTGATGAATTTCTTGTGCAATTGTTTAATAAAACAATGTTAACTTGAGAACTAACAAGCGGACACTATTTTTTAAAATTTACAATATGTTTAAATAAGTTAAAGAGTGTGCCATGTTATGTTTTTTTGCCATCTTCAGTAATTGGTAAGCTTTTTTCTTCTTATGCAGAAACATATACTGGAGTTCACTAAATATGAGATGTTGAACAAAGCAATAACAGCTTTTCGGAATCTTGGAGACGATGAAGAACTTGGACCTGTTGACTGGCCATCAGTTAAAAAATATGTATCAAGTTTAAATTATTTAGAAGAAGAGTGCACACACCCTCATGGTGCATCTGGGTTTCGTAACAGCCTTGAACCCTCAGATTTGGAAGTTCGTCGCACATGGCTTCTGAATGGTACATATCTTACTTGTTCTTCCTACTCTATACTTTTTATCATCCGTTTTTTCCTGACAATTTGATGCTATTTAAAACCAACTCCTTCTAGTTCTTTAAGTGGTTTTCTTATGTTACTTTTCTTCCTCTGTCTTACATGTAAACATCTTTATATATTTAAACTTTTGATAGGAGTATTTTTCTCTTTTAAGTGCACAACTTCTATTGTATTTAGATGTTTGCGGCTTTTAATAGAGGCGTCGTATATTACTTCAAAACAATAATAATGCATAAAGGCATATTAATCATCCTTTCCTTTCCTGAAGTTAAACCTGAGATGAAATAGTTGTTTCATTTATGTTGAACAAAAGCATAAAATTGCCAGAAGTTACAAATTTTTTGGAGTCTTGTTTTATTTAACTGCCTATTAGCATCAGTGCATCAAACGCTTTTCTAAATGATTCTCATCCCCGAATCTCTCTTGCGTCTATTTATCGAATGCCTTTACTTTCTTTGCTTTGAGTTCTGGAACTAAATATTTTCTGACTATAAATGACTTTCTTTGAGTGTTAAATTCTCTCATATAAGGTGTCCAAGCTGCTTACTGGGGTATGCTTGAGGAGGGAAGGATAACAAAAGAGACTGCTGATATTTTGATGCACTCAGTAGATGAAGCAATGAAATCAGCTTTGGTTGAACCATTGTGTGATTGGAAAGCCCTAAAAGCTAATGTTCACATCTCAAGTTATTACAAGTTCCTCCGAAAAAGCATTTTCCTGCAGGAACTAGTTACTTATTTCATAGTTCAGCAGTTGGAGTCTGCATGTTACATATGTGCTGCTTTTATTAGAGCCCATAGAATTGCACGACGGCAACTACATGACTTTATAGGTAAGCTTTGTTTTCAAATGAACAAGATAATGAGTTGGTGAAATATTTTTCTTTTAGCTTACTAATGAAAGACTGAAGTTCAATTTCTTTCCTTTTGTGGTTCTAGGTCTTTTTCAATTATTCCTTAGGAAAACCCTCTTAGTGGATAAAAGGCAAATAGAGGTATTCTATCTATAAAATCAGGGATAAGCCATTACCAAAAACATCAAGTTGTGGAAGCAGATAGTTTAGAGAAGATCCAATGCAATACACCTGAAAATTAGATTCCACTATGGAATACAGTAAAGTTAGCCAACAAAATTCAAACTAGAGTGTGCTTTCTCTCCCTACCTATAAAGTATGTTCCTTGGTTACTCTGTTATAATATTAGTGCTTGACATGCATAAAAATAAGAAATCGTCCAGTCCCTCAAATTGCTTGCTATGCTCTCATTAGCTTGTAAATGGAGTCTCTATTTCCCTTTTGAAAAAAAAACATGCTTTATCTTCTCACATTCCAATTAGAATTTTCGAGACGCTTGCTCTCACCATGCACATATACTTGTAGGTGACGGTGATATTACTTCTATGGTCATCAAGGAAAGTAAGGCTGAAGGAGAAGAAGCAAGAAGGGTCCTGGAAGAAGTTCGAGTTACCTTTCCTCAGGTTCGTGAATTATAGCTAGTATATTGTTCACTTGAAACTCGATTCTCGTTAGAAACGCTTAGAGGTCCATTTTGTTTCTTTTTTTATCTCTTTTGTGTCGCCCAAAGTTTTAACTTAATCAGATAATTTGGTGATGAACATGTTGTTTCCCGACTGGAAAAACGGGAAAAAAACATGTATTCTTGGTACTATAAATTAGGAATTGTTACTGCGTAGAATGAAAATTGTATGGCTTTCAGGTGTTGAGATTTGTTAAAACCAGACAAGTGTCATATACAGTACTGAAGCAGTTAACTGATTACATTGAAAACCTTGAGGAGGTTGGGTTATTGGAGGAAAAGGAGATGCTTCATCTTCACTATGCAATCCAGGTACCTTGATTATGTGTATACGGTCTCTGTGCTCTATAATGGATGCTTTTTCCTCTTTGTAAATTGAACTACAACAAACTTTATTGTTTGCTTTGATGCAGAAGGATTTGAAAAAACTCCTAAGCAATCCACCTTTATTAAAGATTCCCAAAGTAACTGATTTGATCAATGCCCATCCATTGATGGGAGGCCTTCCTCCTGGAATACGTGAAACTCTTGCAAGGTCTACCAAAGTAATGATGAAACCACGAGGTGCGGCACTTTACAAAGAAGGATCCAAAGCAAATGGTGTATGGCTTATTTCTAATGGTATCGTCAAGGTAATAAAACTTACACGAGAAAGTAGGAATCTGAAAAACGGGCATTTGTTGAATTACAATTATTGCTTCTATTTTTCTTGGGGAAGCATAACAGAGAGAATTATTGCATGTCAGTGGACAAGTAAGAGCATAAGCAACAAGAATTCACTGCATCCAACTTTTACTCACGGAAGCACACTTGGTCTCTGTGAATTGCTAGCCGGAAGGAATTATATATATGATGTCGTAGCTGAATCTACGGTACATTGTTTCTATGTTGAAAGTGATAAAATACTTTCAGTGCTAAGATCAAGCCCTGTAGTAGAAGATTTCCTTTGGCAGGTGTGTTGCACTTCTTTTTTCTGGATGAGACTGTTGAATTTCCTTTAGCTATGGTTTTAGAAATGTTCACAACATCATATCTACGAGTTTTAACCTAACTAACAAGCATAAAACTGTTTTGGTAAAAAGAAGTCTGTTTGATTAATCTTAACTCTACGACTACGTTGAATTAACTGGATGAAGCCAGTTGCTTTTAAGGTGTTAGCTCTTTGATGGATCTGATTTTGTCTATGGTTGGTTTCTCTCGAAATTTTCCAGGAAAGTGTCGTCACTCTTGCCAAAGTCTTGCATCCTCGAGTGTTTGAAGATATGGCAATGCAAGAATTAAGAGCCCTTGTTGCAGAAAAGTCAATGTTGATCACATACATAAGGGGAGAAAGTATAGAAGTATCTCCCCATTCCATCAGTTTTCTACTGGAAGGATTTGTAAAAACCCATGATTTTCAACAAGTGAGAGCACCAGCAGCTCTGTTGCCTCCACAGAATCAAAGCTCTCAAACTATGGGCACATCAGGTAAATTAAGCATGAAACCCTGACAACGAATCAGGTTATCTAAAAACTTATAACAAATAACGAATCTAATCTGGTTATTGATGCTGCAGCTAGTTTTTCTCATCAAGACTCCTGGTTCAAAGTTGAGACAGTAGCAAGGGTGATCATTTTAGATGTTGCCTCATTGGAATCGAGCTGTGCTTTGCGGACGTGTTCCTCATCATTGGTTTCAAGTGATCATCACCATGGACTGCTCCGTAGAGATCAATGTGGTCTCGTGAGTCGGCCCGAGAATTGTTTTCAGCAAAGACGTCATAAACAGAATGTTGAAAGGATTCGCCGCCGACTAGCAAATAACTCGTCAGCGAAAGCAGTGTGGCCGAGCATCTTCGACAGTATGGTATGGTCAATTTACATATATGTTCAGAGATTTTTTAATTTTGGTTTCATAGACATGTCTATACAACATTGGGGTTACTTTCATGACTATACCAATTGTGGACTAACATGGAGGATTTTGGTTTTGATAGATATAGACTTTTTTCCCCTACGTTTTCTAAGTACCTACATGGAACTAAAAGTAATTATAGATAAGAAAGGGAATTACATTACCAATGAGCTTGTAATTAAGATTTTAAACGCGATTAGATCTTGGGTAAAAAGGAAGAAGAGAAGGGGTGAGACTTGAGTTGGCAGAAAAGTTAGTACACATGTACGGCTGCATTATGCACCATCTTATTATTTCCACGTCATTTATCTCATAATTTTAGAACATAGAAAATTGTAAAAAATAAATAAATTTGACCTCAATTAAATATGAAAAACAAAATGAGGGAGGTATTTGAAACGATATGCGAACTAAATGAGTTTTTTTCAGTATATTTATGCAAACATAGACAAACATCTCCTCTTATCTGATGATCCGAAATATTTTCACGTATATAATATCTGAACATTTAATAACCGTGGTTATATTTTTAAATAATAGTATTATTTATTAAAAAAGAAAACCTCATCTAACTTTTATTTTTCCCGGGAAGGTGAACGATCAATCGTACTCGAATAGTTTGTCAAGAAATCAAGCTAAGATGACACGCAGTGTATCATTTTCAAGAAATGCATCAACCAATGAACGTTTACTTGTTCCCACAAGATCGGAAGGAGCTGCTAGTACTATGAAGAAGAGAAAAGTAGACAATTTCAATAGTAAGTAAACAAACAACACATTATATACATAAACGACGCTACCTAAAATGATGTGATTCAAGATGCATCAAGTGAAGTCGTGACTCGAGGCAAAACGCCGAAAATGACCCTATAGTTTGAGGAGGCTCTAGCCAAGGAAGACCATATCACGGACCACCAAGAGCATGACTTGTATCGTATCATAAAGTTTGGTTTCTTTTCAATAAGCTTTATGCTAATAACATAAACATAATACTCTCTACTTTTGTTTATGTTAAGAAAAT
>NBIL01144186.1:0-11653 GCA_002752925.1 Viola pubescens var. scabriuscula
TGGTAAGAGTGAGAGTCAAGTCGATTTGAAAATAAAAAATAAAAAATGGTAAATTATGAAGTTTTATTTCTACATGGGCTTGTTTTAGAGATCAACTTTTCATTTTGACATTTTATAAAGCCTGTTGGGCCAATGTAAAGCCACAAAATTTACAATGTTTGGGCCCAAATCCCTCACTTCTTAGCCTCTTCACTTCGGTCCAAAAATAAACATGTTTTTTTTCATGTACAAGTGCTTCTTATAAAAAGCGTTGGAAAAGGAAGATTTTTTCGGTAATCCAGTTGTTGGGTACCTACTATTTCGAATTCGAGCTTAACAGAACTCTAAAAAATATTAAAATTCTCTCTCATAAGTTTTAACACGGAGTAATCAAGATTTTGGTATCACGTTAAACAATTTATTCAACAGAAATGGAATCGGAATCCATACCTAAAAATTTTCCAAACATACAAACACTGATGATATTACATAGAATGGACAATCTGCTGTGGTGCGTGCTTAAAGCAACTCGGTGATCAATGCCCAAGCAGGGAAGACGAACAGGAGTAGTATACCAATAGAATTTGACAAGCCATTAGCTTTAGTGAATGCCTTCTTGAACCCACCTGATGCTCGTACATGTTCTTGCAACAAATAGCAAGCAATCGCCAGACATATCGCCAGACCTACCCAGCCCAACGAACCGCGAAAGGTGCTTGCAAATAGACCAGGAGCTACCACAATCAGTAGAATCAAAGCAGCCGGCAACTCTGCCCAATCTACATTGATAGTTTAGACACATAATTAGCAAGCAAGCCATTTCCCAAGCCTATTATTTGGTGTTCGAAAATGATCGCACGAGATTAGTCTTCTAATAGGGATACCTGGGCAATGTTTTGGGAAGAAAATGCGCAGCACAACAGCAAGTAAAGCAAACCATTTTCCAACTTCTCCCCTGCAGAGTAATAAGTAGAGCTTAAACATAAAAAAAAGTGATTGGAAGTTAGGGTTAGGGGTCAGACAATGTAATTAAGGAAGATTGACTACTCACCTGACCAGATTGAACAATATTGAAGGAAGACTGAAGAAAATGTATGGAATTAATAGTCCGGTAAGAATGTTTGTCTTCCAGTGTGTTCGATCCAAGATCAGTAGATAACTGAGAAAAGAAAATACCAAATGGAAGTTGCTTAAGCAAATAAAATCTAATTCCAAACAAACCCATATGAAATTTCTCTTCTTCTTTTTTTTAATTGAATCCAAGAATCAGAAACCAATAACAATTTAATTTCAAAAGAATCAGAAAACCCAGTTACAATTTCCAATTGGGAAGCGGAATCAAACAGTAAAATGAAAACTTTTATAGAAATTAATAGTAACATACATGGCAGCAGCTGAAGCGACCCATTCAAGGACTGAGGTACCAAATCCTAACCCACCAAGCTTGATCGCATGATTAACCAGACTCTTAGCAGCATTTTTCAAATCGTTAAGATCAGAAGCAATCAAATCAGCACTCGCTTGCTGCGCCCTCATCGCCAAATAACTCTTCTTTCCCATTTTTCTTTCTTATCAGGACTGTTTTGTTCTTCTTATTTAGACCAAAAAGTTGAATTTTTTAGAACAGAGTGCGGCTTAAGACATGTAAGCGAACCTTACTATGCGTAAACCAGCAAAAGTAAGCAGGAACTAGGTAGGAAGAAGGAGTGGGAGACTAAACGACAGGAATTGATTGTCGTTTTTGAGTGATGAAGTGTAGTGATTGGTGGATACTTCTAGCAACAAAATGTCGCCGCGTGCTGTTGCGTAATTCTTGAAAAGCTGTCCTCCCTACGTGTCCACCATTCTTTTATTAATTATTCTTTTATTTTTGCTTCATTTTGCGGATCTCAACGGCAATAAAAAAAAAAAACTCTACTCATCGGTCATCCCAATAGTTGCGGAATAAATTGTAAGTAATTTATTATTCGAACCTCAAATATGAAGAATTAAAATAAAAATAATAAATCTTTAAGGATTACTATAGATAATTTAAAATCCGTTAACGGTCTGTAATATTTAGGGGGAGCAACGGAGTTTAGTTCTTTATTTGGGTTGAAGTTTTGGTGTAAGAGAACGTCCGGCCAAGAGCAGCAGCGGCTGGAGCAAATGGGTGGGGTGATAGGGATGAGGTTGCTGCAGAGTTTCTGAGCTGGGCTTTCCTTCAGTCTATTTCCATCCTGGGCTTAGTAATGTCTCTTTTTTAGGCTGTTTGACTTCAATCTGCTCATAATTTTGGGCCTAATCTATTTGTTTGTTATCCTTAAGTGGGGGTTAATCTCTGTTATCAATACATGCCTATTGTTTTATTGTGACAAAAAAATTGGTATGAATTAAATATAAAAGATTAAAGAAAAAAAATTAAAATTTTATTGACCGTTGATTGAGCGCTAAATTGATATTAAATCATTATCTTAAGTTTGGTGTATTCTATTTATTCTTTCTTTCTTTCTTTCTTTCTTTTTTGTAGAAAACAGGTTAAAAATGAATAGAAATACCAACAAAAGAGAACAAAAACAAGAAAGTGGACAAAAAGAGCAAAAGGATAGTAGGCTTGGACTTGAGGAAACAAGGCTTCTGGGCCGAAGTGGTGCTGCTGCTGCTGGGCCGGCCCATCAGTGTGCTTGAGTAAGCACGGCTGTGTGCTTTGAGGAGGACGAGTGGGCTTGCGGACGAAGGCTGGCGCGATGAAGAGATGAACAGCGTGCGGGCTTGGAAGGAAGGGCAGAGGGCTTGGGTGTTTTGATTTTTTTTTATTTTTTTTGAAAGGAAGTGTTTTGATTTTGAAATACTCCAGAGGATAATTACAATTTAAATTAGGATTTTATTTAGATTTTAATTAGGAGATAAAATAAATTTAATCTTTTAGGATAAATAAGACAAAAGGGAGGAGGGGAAATCATCTTCGGATCATCATTTTATTCCTCTCTTCCGTCTTTACACTCTCTGCAATTTTATTCCATCTTTTCTGCATGATTAAGAAATTAATTATATTGTGTTCCAGCTAAATTCTTTATTCTTGGTAAAAATTCTAAGATCATGATTCAACTGTTGTGAGATTAAATTGAGCTTTATAAAATTCAGATTTTATATTTTTATTCTTCTTGATTTAATGTCAAATTATTCTTATTTGATTTAAGAGTAGCTAACTTGAATTTTAATCTGGATTATTACGGCTTTTCTTAAAAACTTTGAATGCTATATTATTGATAAGAATTTGTAGGCAAGTAATTGGTTTGCGGGTCAATTAGAAAAATAGTAGAATCTGATTTTTAGGAGTAGAGAAAACTCTCTTAGATTGGGAAAGGTTTCTCCCCATATTTAATCAACCACTTAACTAAATCCTAGTATGAGTACCACCTTAGAGTTGTTGAGCAGGTTAGGGATTCTAGTAGGAGTACCGCCTTAGGAATTTTGAGTAGGAGAGATTAGGAAGTTTAAGTATACCTACCTTTTATAGCCTTTCTATGAAATTGGTTTTGAATATGTTTGCATCAATGATCAACTTGTATAAATTACGGTCTAGATTAAGTCTTTACTGAGAATTTTACATCAAATAAGTTCAATTAATCATCTTTTGTTTACTGTTTTTATTTCTTTTTGTTCCGGTAGTTAATTGCAACAACAACAAAAAAAACTCCTCGTTGGTTTTTACTGTTTAAAATTAAAATTGTTCTGAAATTTCTATGGAACGATCCTGTTTGCTACCATCTTATTTGATTATTGCATGGCCGTTTACTACCGTCTTAATTGATTATTGTATGGTGAATTGTATTATTTTATTTTTAATAGGAATCGACTACCATCAACCGTTATAAGAGAATTTAAATTTGTTGGTCTCAATCTATGTGAAAAGTACAAAATTATGTAGATTACTACGGAAGAAATAAAAAATTAGGGGGATAGCACTTTAGAGTTACTCTCTTATACTCATTATAATATAAAAAACTATACTGAGAGAATCACTATTTTTTAGGAACCAATTGAATTCAAACGAAATTAATCTTAGTTAGGCGAACATAAAGTTGCATACACCTGTTGTACTAAATCTTTGGGGATAAAAAATTAAAAAAACGAAAATTATACGAGGGGACCCACTTAATTGTTCGAAATAGAAAGGGAAAAACTTTGGATAAGATCATATGAAAGTTTCATTAGTATTTGCTTATTAAAAAACTAAAGACAAACTATTCTGCTGCTCATAGCATCTCTATGAAAGGGACAAGAGATCCAAAATTGTCTATGGAGTATTTTTTCTGAAAACGAAATCATGAATTTTCTAACGAAATTATAGTAGAGATATTCTTTCCGGATTCCCATAAACGACGTTTTAAAATAGTAAAAAATCGTAAAATAATAATTTTTAATCTTATTTTATTCCACATTGTTTCATTTTTACTCATAATTTTCACTCAAATTACCACATCATCATCAAATTGGGTCGATGCATAATTTTTTTTTTATCATTTATACAAAATATATGTTTCGGAAAAGATAAAATGATAAGTATTATGAACAATAAAAATCCGTAGGAAAATGACAGTTATTGGAGTCTAAAGGAAGTATTAACTATTCGATGACATATATTTAATAATTTATGTGACATTACATTATTCAAATTGTCCTTCTTCTTTTTTTTACATAAAAAAAAAACTATCAAATAAAAACAATATGTTCTGTTAAATGAAAGAATTAGTAAAAATAGGTTTCTTTTGGTACTTTATTTTTGTCAATTATTAAGTTTAACATATTGGATTGTTTTCCACATCAATTCAATTCATTTAGGAGTAATTTTTGGCAATCTTTTTAGTTGAATTCCATAAAGCCCGTGTCTATTTACCAATCAAGACATTGTGTTATGCTTCCAAGAAAAAATCAGATTATCTTTGAAAATTAAAATTAAAATTTCGCCTCCTTATAAAAACTACTCCAGGGTAAAAGGTATTCAAATACTTTTCGATTAAAAATATACACAAAGTTCAGATACCAAAGCAATAGATATACTCATATACGTGTGCGTATGAGTGAGTGGAATGCAATTTAAAATCAACTAATAAAATAAAGACTAATGAGTTTGTACGCAAAAGGTTAGGTCTCGAATTCAATTTTAAAATAAAAGAAAAACTCCAATGCTTCTATTCAGAGACGTGATTGTAAAGCACCATCGCAGCTTGTAGTCTGCGACTCTGCATGGTTGCATTGGTTTGGTGAAATTGTTTATTTAGCTTATCTCATGTTTCACAGGGTGGGGGCGGCTTTAGATTTTAGAGTTTTATTTGCATTAGTGAATGCTATTCGGGTCGAGAAAAATAAGTTAAATTATTAGGGTGAGAATTATTTAAGTGTCATATCACGCGGTATTTATAAAAATGTCACAGCTTAATGGTCCTCAACCCGACAATTCAACCTATTTCGTTAACCCAAATAGCATTACCATATTTTTTTAATGCGAGAGGGACAAAACACCAGTTTTTATACCACTTTTATATGATATTCTTAAAATGAAATAAAATTAAATTATACGATATGAGGCTGTATTGTGTTTGGATGTGTTTCTATTTAAATGATGCATTTCATTTATTTATTTATTTTGTATTTTCACTCTCATTTAGCAACTTTTATATAAGACCAAATAATGTTGCATGTTGGTTTATACCAATTTCAAAAAAAAAAAAAAAAATACAATGATAGAATTTTGAAAAAGTAATTATGCCTAACATCGTGATTGTCGGTTAGTTGCGTGTATAAAAGAGACTCGAATTTTAATATTACATTCGCTTATAAATATTAAAAAAAATGGTGCAATTCAAAATCCACAAGGAATATACATATTTAATTATTTATTTAACACACACATATTTTATTTATTTATTTGTCACTATAAAAATAAATGAACTAGGGCATCAATAAAACAAATAGAAAAATTCAAAAGATTAAAAGAAAAAAAAATATTATCTCTTCGGATATTTCTCTATCCTGGATAAAAGACACTAGTTGGAGCATGGTCGGGGTTCTGGGATGCACCATCATACCCTTTAACGGCATTTTCTTCAATACGTCGCAAGTTAACCACTGGTAATCTTGGTCAACGAGGTGAATGTGACTGATGATCCTAAAGGCAATTGCCCAATCTCCACTGTAAACGTATCATACTTTAGGAAAAAGTCAACGAGCAACACTCTACCAAGGAGAACCACCAGATCTTTCGCCGGACACTGCTTGTTGTCCACCGATGGATTCACCGTCTCTCGCTCATTTGACCAGTAAACATATTTCAACAGCTTCGGATTCTCCACAAACCGATCCCCGACAAACTCCTCGGGATTCTCAAAGACCTTGGGATCTTTCGTAGCGAACGGCTGATATCCAAAGATCATCTCACCTTTCTTGATCTCAAACGCCGCATCATGGCTGTGAACCACCAGATCTTCCTTCGCCTTAGCGTACTGGAACGGAACCGGCGGTTCAATCCTCAACGCCTCGTAAACCACTGACTTGGTCAAAGCCATTTCTTCCAAACTTTTGAATGTGATCTCACCTTTCGTTGTTGCAACGGACCTGATTTCATCACGCAGACGACGGTGCAGCTTCTCCCCCGCTAACGCGACCCACTTGATCAAAGCCGGAAAAAATGCTTTCATCCCACCGTAAGCGTTGAATCCAGCGAGAAAAACCAAATTATGACAGGCTTCTTCTCTACCAAGGCCCAAGTTCTCAGCTTTATCCAAAATGGGCCCGGAATTGTCAAAAAAGGCCTGGTAGAGCTTGTTGTAGTCAGATTTTACAGGGAAAAACGGGAATGGGAAAGTATGGAGCAACAGGTCTTCAAAATATTTTAAAAACTTTGGTGGATTCAACGACCCAAGTGGGGAAAGTTGAAATTTCAGCCATTTATCAAACAATTTCCCTCCTTTCGGTCCCACTTCCGTCGTAATTGGGTCTTTGTCGTCGCAAAAGAGGCGAAACACGAAGTCGAACGCCATGTCGTCGCTTAAATCGTTGTAGTTTGCTTTCTTTTTTGACGAACCCATCTGGTTTTCGATGTTGACGAAAAGATTTTTCAGGGATTTGCGGAAGAGAGGGATGAAATCGGAGTGTTTGGATGCGAGGGTAGAGAGGAACAGCGATTTGAGTGTGGCATGATTGGGCTCAGATGGGTCGAGATAAGCACACATGCGAAGCCCACCAGTAAAGGCCCAAGAAGGGTGGTAAGTACCGTCGAGGACATCTTTTTTCTCGACCTTGGACAGGTCGAAGAGGATTTGGAACGAGGTTGAGTCAAGAACGGCGATGACTTTTGGGTTGTCGGAAATGAAAGGGCCAGGTGGCATGTTTGTCCGGAAAACTGTGGAGCTGTATTTCTGGATTTTGGTGGCGAAGAACTCATCTTTGCCTTGGTTGTAGAAGTAATCGAGACGATCTTTTATGGGTCCGAAGAAAAAGTTACCATAATCGCCGGGGATTTGTTTTAGAGGGAGTTTTTGATCGGTTGGAGACGAAGAATGAGACATTTTTCTGTTCTGAGAGAGGAGTTTTTGATTTAGGAGTTTAGGAAGTTTATTAGTGAGACAACTTGATAATGGTGGAATCAACTGTTTGGATTCGTATATATAGAGAGAAGAGGTAGTGCAATGTGTAGTAATCATTAAGGTTGGTAAAAAAATATCAATAATAGTAATTGAAGAGTGATTTGAACTCTTAATTTCTCGAGCGAAAATAAATATATATTTAAAATTTATTTATTGTGAGTATGGTATTTGTTTAAGTTGGTGGGGGAAGGTAGATGGAAATTATTGAGGAGACTAAATTAAATAAGCGAACAATTAAAATAAAAATCTAATACCATATATGTGAGTATTTTTTAAAAGAATTAATTGAACAAGGACCAAAATGGAAATTGTTAAAATATTGAGGATGAGGGCCACCGACGTGTGAACATGCCGCACGCTCCTGTCCTGCCTGCGAGCAACATTATACCTTGTTGCATTAGTATTTCCTATTAAACTTGATGCCTCAGTGGAACCAATAATGGAAGAAGAAATGGGCCCGATTTATCGAGTAATTATACAATACATATATTGTACCGATTAGGCATCCAAAATATTATAAACTTAGGTTTAAATATAAAAATGCTATAAATCTAAATAGTCTACGGGTAACTATTTTATTGGCTTAGATGCATGCATAGTTGAAACATATAAATGTCGTGTCATTTTTGTATTTTATTCTCATTTGAGATCTATCAAGCTCGTAAAAGATGATGACTGTCATAACATAATATTTCTCTTTTTTCAATATTCGAACTTAAGATTGTCTTCTTCTCTCTTTTTTGTGTCACCAGAAGAATGTTAGTATATGTTTAATTGTTTGATGATTAAATTGTTGGTATTTGGTAGTACAGAGTTTACCATTCTAAATAGTTGAACTTGAACGAGGTTGCATTTCTTTGTTCTTTTTTTACTTTTCTCTTGCGACTTGTCGGCCATTTCAACATCCTAATCAAAATTGTTATACTGTTCCAAAAAAAAATTAACGTATATTGCCCAGTTTTTTAACGAAGATTCCCCTGACGAGGTACGTGATGGTATAATT
Source organism: Viola pubescens var. scabriuscula (assembly GCA_002752925.1). Classification (NCBI taxonomy): domain Eukaryota; kingdom Viridiplantae; phylum Streptophyta; class Magnoliopsida; order Malpighiales; family Violaceae; genus Viola; species Viola pubescens. The sequence goes on from NBIL01144186.1 coordinate 8,611, forward strand.
TGACTTTTAAACATTGACATCTGTTTTTTTTTATAAAAATATTGATTATATTATTAATTTTCATTATAATAGCGATAATAGAGATCGAGTTTATAATTTTACGTCGTAAAAACGACATATACTAACCAGTTGAACTACAATATCCGATGAAATAACATCTGTTTAAAATAATGAGGAATGGAAGAGGCGATTTTTTTATAGGCAAAGGTTATTCCTTCCATTGGTATATAGTTATCCTAAAACATATATTTTCTTTTTTATTAGCTGTTGAATATTACAGCTTTTAATGTAAAAAAAACACTTCTTTTTTTAGTTTTTAATTTAAAATACACCGGTAGAAATGTAAATCAATTTCACTATGAATTATTAATTTGGTTCTTATTCAATTACCTTTTACGATAATTATATCCGAACGGAGGAAGTAAATACTGCTCATTTTACATTGCTAATTAATAAAAAAAAAATTAAATTCTTTACACAATTTTAAAATGTTTAAAGTTTAAAATGTAGTCTTATACAATTATACTCCATAGAATAGAAGGAGTAGTTGTTAACCAGCTAGTATTATTTATAAAGTAATGCTAAAAATTTAACACTTTTATTAATTTTTATACTAAAGTACATGTGTCATCTTCACGTTCACTTGGTAGTTATTTATTTAAAATAAAAATAATAATATAACCTAATTATGAAGGGATAAACGTTAATCATATCTTAACACATCAATTAGTATAACTTTATTAGTAAAATAATTAGTATTTTAAATATTATTCTTATTTATGAGTAGAGTTTAGTTTATGAGGTGTTACCAAGAATGTAAAATTTCACAGAATGTACGTATCGGAAAATATATGTAATTACGGTAAAATTTGCTTCTTTTTTTATTAGTGAAGGTGAGACTTTATTGATACTTTGTCATTAGCTGACAAAATAACGTGTTGCTTATGGCTAAAATTTGCTTCTAATTAATACTCCCTCCGGGGTAAATTAAACGACGTTTTAGGATAGAAAAAAAACGTAAACTGTTAATTTACGATTATTTTATTCCACATTGTTTCATTTTAATTAATACATATAAGTTTCACTTTAATTGCTTTTAATTTTTTGTCTACAAATAGAAAAATAAAACATATTAATTAATGGTCCAATACAGTGGAACATTCATTTTTTTTATTATATTATTAATTAATTATTATTATACCAGAGATTAAATTAATAAGCTATGTAATAAAGACTGTAGTTGAACTATAAGTTTATAATGCAGTGTGACATCTAATTTAAATCGGTTCGATAAATAATTAGTATAATCCTACCCAACAACCTTATGATAAATAAAAACAAAAAAATAAATAATTGAGGAAATGAGGGGGGGCAAAAAGACACTTAAGTCTTAGCTGGTGGAGATAATTGAGAATCTGGTGATGACGTTTTTATAGTAGATTAGGTGCATCCGCAATCATGTCGCTTCATTTTTCTGATTAATTAGTTACTAGTAGTAGTAGTTTTTTAACTAATTAATTTGAACTAAATAAACTACTATAATATCTTTCATTTAGCCGGCCAAGCTTCCAAATGCGTGTAGTCACTGACAAAAAAGAACATATAAAAAAATATAAAAAAATTAATAAATTAATAAAAGAATAATGTGACACGAAATTATAAAGTGGCTTGAAAAAAATCAAATCGTGTCGTAAGCTGGCACATATAAATAAATAAACATGTTAGTGTGAGGTGGCTGAGTTTATTTATGCAAAAGCTAATTAATAAGAAGGAAAAAAATTATACTCCCTTTGCATAATAACTGACGTTTTTTTACGTTTTTCTACTATTTGAAATACTCATTATTTTATATTTTCTGAAGTAAATATTCATTTCAAATGATAGTTTTTTTTTTAATCAACCCAATTTGATGATGGTGTGGTAATTTGAGTAGAAATTAGAAGTAAAAATGAAACAATGTGGAATAAAATAAGATAAAAAATCATTGTCTTACGTTTTTTTTATCATAAAACGTATGTTATTAAAAGACGGAGGGAGTACTATATTAAGGGTCCGATACGATCATATAGAAATTGCCTACTCAAATCTCTTTTATGGTGTAAATTTAAAACACGAGATAATCACCTTTTTTTTAAAGATTCGATAGGAGTCGAAATTAATCTTAATCGAAGCCACCGGAGAAAAAAAAATAAAACCAAAGAATTTTCCACAAGAAAGAAGACAGTTTGCCTCAAAGAAAAGGGAATTTCAAACAGTGCAGAAAATTGGACGGTGAAAATTCAAAATCCGTGCGCCCAAAAGCATTAAACACGTGTGTTTAAAGGGTCGAGGTTAAGCTAGTTAAACTACTCATCACACCATTTTTGTGCGTAATTGCCGCCACATTCCTGTCTTTTTTTCTCAGGTCAATTGCTAGAGAGTTCTTAACATTTCTACTCATCACACCTCAGGTCAGCTCTGCCTCCCCAGTGTGTGACTAGTTTGTATCTCACCCTATCTGAATTAAATGGGTATGGGTATTAAATGAGTTAATTAAAATTTTAAATGGGTATAAATGAGTATTATACACATTAAAATTAAAATTAATGGATTTAATTGGGTATGAGTATAGGTATACCCAATTAACCCAAGCCAACCCTATGCTCTCCTTCTACTCTCTCTCTCATCTTTTTTATTTTTATTTTTTAAACAAATTCAATTTTCTTACTCTATATAGTGAACAAAATAAATTTAAAACTACAACAACGTAATCTCTATTTCGAGTTGAGTAATTCTGTATCCACTTTTCTTATTTTATTTAATCTTTTAAAAATGGGTTTTATACCTTTCATGGGATCACTTATGATTTTCTTCTTTAAAACATGAAAAAATTAAAGTCATGGACCATTCAAAATTATTTAAATACATTTTGAATTAATTTAGAAATTTCATAACTATTCTTATAATTAATATTAAATCATTAATATTGAAATAAATAGGGGTGGTAAAATGGGTTCGACCCGTACCCGACCCATTTTTTTGCGAGTAAGGGACAGTAAATTTT
>NBIL01144212.1:0-14328 GCA_002752925.1 Viola pubescens var. scabriuscula
AATAAATATATATATATATATATAAATTTAAAAATTCACATATCAAGAAGAAAAAAAAGTAGTGTTAGATATACTAACACTTTTAATTTTCACATTCACTTAATGACTATTTATTTAAATTTAAATAATAACATAACTTAATTAGTAATAGATAAATCTCAATTATATCTTGAGATATAAATTAGTACAATTTTATCGGTAAAATAATTAGTATCCTAAGTATTATTAAAAAAAATACATAAAGATTGAAGTAACAAAGGTTAATACATTATTGAGGTTTATCTAACTAACTATTAACACCCATCTTTTTCTTCTTTTAGGGTTGCTCTTGGGCTACCACCGGCTCCTCCTCTTTGGCCGGCAGCAGCCCCCTTTTTCTTATTTTTTTACTATTTTTCTTCGTCTGCTCTATCTTCTTTTTTCCCGTGCACCACACTATTTCTTTTTCCCAATCGCCCCCTTCAGTTTTATTCATTTTTTATATATTTTTTTCTATTTTGCTTGTTTGTTTTGTAGGTTTCATCCTCGGATCTACAAACCCTAAGCAAATCTGCAGATTTGAGCTGATAAAGTGCAGGAGATGCTTCCAACGATTGTTCCCTGGGTCGTCTTCCTTTCTTGGTTGCTCCCCTAGTCGTCTCCCACATCGCCTCTGCATCTTTTCAGATCCAAGGATTGTTCTCTTAGGTTTTTTCTTTCTCTTGTTTGTAATAAGTTTGTTGTCTCATACCTATGATATGAGTTTTGGTTGGATTAGATTATATTGTAAACGGACTGTGAATATCCTATTAGCCCCTGAGTTGGGCCATCTAATTTCCGCTTCAAGAAATGTTTGTATAGGGACTGTGAATATCCTATTAGTCTCGTCCCTGAATTGGGCCATTTGATTTCAGATTTAAAAAATTTTTGTTTGGGTAGGGGAATACTCCAAGATAATATTATACCGGTTGCTTGAATTAATTTAATCCATTGTACTTTCTGGAAGAAAAAAAAACACTCCTCTGCTACTCTAGCAGCACAAGTGTCTTGTTTGGACTGTCATCAATGATTAAATTATTTGGCAGAGAACAAGAAGACGACGACGAACAATCCACGCGCAAACGGTGTCGTTCCCATGTCGGTTGCACCCCCTGTCGTACAGTAACAAGCACTCAACAAAACAGTGTTGACCATCTTGGCCAATCAACGGCCACCGATTTCCCGCCAGACGACACATCAGAGGTCAAACCGTGGCAAAATAAAATAAACAAAATTTTTAGGAGAAATTAAATAAGTAACGATCATCTGCGGTGGCCCACAGAAACTTAATAATAGACACCTCCTCCAACCCCATTCCCATTCCATCCATCCTAGAGCCCATCCCGATCAGCCCGTAACACCAACTAAACCCAAATCAATCACGATCTCTCGCGACCAGATCGAATCGAACCAACCCACCCCTTCTCCTCTTCCCTCCCCCTCTCGCTCCTTTCCTACATGATACAACAATAAAATAGCACTGATAAATACAATCCGCGTTTTAGATAAGCAAAATCTAACCGGAAAATGAAGGATGACGATTCTCTGCCTACCACGACGGCGCAAGCAGCGGGAGGAGGAGCATCCGGAAATAGCAAGAAGGAGAGCTTAGATTACGGTTTGTTTGGGAAAGGTCGTTACAAGTTTTGGGCATTAGCTGCTATTTTGTTATTGGCATTTTGGTCCATGTTCACCGGCACTGTCACCCTCCGTTGGTCCGCCGGCAATCTCAATGGCCTATCTGACGACTTTGACACTCTTATGCACGACGATCTTGACGTCCTTGTTAGTTTCTTCAGTGCTGTCGTCGCTCTGTTTGTATACGATTCTATGGATCTCGGCTGATTCTTCACTTTTCTTGGTTTGCTTATTTTGAAATTGTAGGAAATGGAGGAGAGGGAGAAGGTGGTCAAGCACATGTGGGATGTGTACGTTAACAGCCGTCGGATCAGATTACCTAGATTTTGGCAGGAGGCGTTTGAGGCCGCCTATGAGGAGTTAACGAGTGATGCGCCTGGCATTAGAGAGTCTGCCATCACTGAGATCGCTAAGATGTCTGTCCGGAACCTTGTTCTTGATCCACCTCCTGTCCAATCCACGGTGAGATTTGCGTTCTGACTTTTTGTGATCTTTTTTTTCTTAAGAATCAGGTTTCTTAGTGTTTCCTAGTGATGAACCGATCATGTTTTCTTTTTACTAAATGCCATTGAATGCATTTCCCATTTGGGCTACTGGATCCTAGCAGGCCAGAACTTTGTTTCTGAGGTTTCATTGCTAAGCACAATCGTGAACTTGTTCTGGGTCTAGTGTACATTGAAGTACATTTGAGTTTGGATTATTCTGTGACGTTGGTATAATTTCAAATGCTTGCTAAAATGGGTTTTTAAGTTGAATAATCTGCTTGCAGCAGAAATAAGTGTAGGATTAGGGTCGACGGTTTAGGACTTGTGCTGTAGGCTGAGAGGGATTTTATTACGGAGACTGAATAAGACTTGGTCTCCCATCCCAGGATCTTCCATAAGCCATAGAGGCATGACGTTGTTGGCTCATTTGCCTTCTTTGTGGTGTTTAAGACTTTAAGTTATTTTGTTTGGCTAGAATCAATATTTGATGTTTAAGTTGGGTCGTGCGACTGAGTGTGGGTTTGTGACTTTGTGTTCTATAGAGCTGAGCACAATAGCGGGGTGGATACACTGAAAGACAGCTTCTATGATGCTATTTAGAGGCATGAAGTCTTGTGATTGAGTGTGTAATTGTTGTATTTTACTTTGTTTGTTGGTTTGTTTGTTACTTTGGGCTAATTTTTATCTTTCTTTTTTGCTACATTTACTAAAACTTCAGGGTCATAATTATTTTTGAATGTCAATGGTATGCCCATGAGGCGAAAAGGATGAACGTTGATAATTGCACTTGTGGTCCTAGATGTACAGTTTTTTGGTGAAGCATTCGTGCACTTGCCAAATAGTTACTGCATTTCATTTTCTGTTCTAGCTTTTATTGTTATTATCTCTCGTTCCAGGCCCTTTACACATTTTAGGTTTAATTGAGATCTTGAGAGAGTGTTCAAATTGTACTATTAGTTTTGACACAATGTTTAAATTTACTTTCTGGAGTGGGCAGTCTTGACAGAGGCCTCATCTCCAATCACTGCCAGACCAGATATGGTCTTATTATGTGGGTGGTTATCTGTTGAGGCTTAATCAAGCCTTAACCTTTTGTTGATAGGTTTGGGGGCAGGTTTCCTAACTCCCATTTCCTCATTTCTGCTTTATCAATGATCTGGGGCCATGTAAAGTTTGTCAGTATCTCATTTGTTTTGCATCTCTCTTCTCCATCTAACACTGATTCCATTTCCATACTTCTTTAATGATTGAGAGAAGGGTATTGTTTTGCCTGTTATCTTGCTGAACACATGATTTTGTCCAAGTGCATTCTCTTGTACGTAATGGGAGCAAGGAGATATTGACTTCTAAGTTGCTTTCATTTTTTCTTTCCTATGCTCCCAGAGTGCACGAGAAATCAGTAAGAGCCTGAAGCAGAAAGATAGTGCTGGGGTGACTTCAAAAGGAAGTATTCGATGACGCATGGAAAGTAAGTCGAAGGGTCCGAGGCTTCAAATTTTCATGGTTATGTACCTGCTACCTGCTCCTCTGCTGCCAAAGTTGTGAGAGAACGGATGAACAGTTACACTTCACGCTTTCTTAACCGAGAAAAGCTTTGTATTTAATTAGGTTCTCATTCTTTCAAGTTTTTTGCTGTCATGATCTTTACCTGTGACTGGATTGGAAACATATTTTTTGAATAGGACTATTCATTACGAAATTTTGATATGATTCTCTTCTCATAATTCAAGTTTATAAAATTTTGATTTGTTCCTACTACGATTTTTCATTTGTCCGTACTTCTAAAACTGGTGAAAGTTGAAATGTCATAAATGTTTCATTTCACTTTTCAGATTCGTTGATATGAAATTAGTAGATTACATAGGATAGTGTGGAAATTTGATAATTCGGTTCTCATAGAGGAATTACTCACGAGAGATTAGTGGATTAGCAATGATTATATATTTACAGTACTTACTACTGAGTTGCGAAACCCAGCAAGCAAGCATAGAAATGATACTGTTTGTTATAAACAAGAGAAAAAAAACTCAGATTTGCAATAATCGAACGTGGGGTGTCCAAAAGCTAGTTTTGGTACAGTTTTGCTTGGCCGTTATACAAAAGCAAATTTCAAAAACGCCACTCTAACCGGAGGCAGCTTCTAACTATCAACCCTCGCACGCCCATAGGCCATAACTACACCACCAACAAAATGAAATGCCCGTACTGCTCGGCGGCGCAAGGGCGATGCGCCACAACCAACAGCGGCCGGTCAATTACCGAGTGCACATCCTGCGGCAGAGTGATGGAAGAACGCCAATTCCAGCCCCACCATCTCTTCCACCTCCGAGCACAAGACAACCCTCTCTGCCTCGTCACCTCCGATCTCCCCACCTTAGCCCACCACCACCAAGGAGGAAACGAAGAGGACCCGTTCGAGCCCACGGGATTCATCACCGCCTTCTCCACCTGGTCCCTCGAGCCCACCCCACTCTCCCTCCGCTCCTCCCTCTCCTTCTCCGGCCACCTCGCAGAACTCGAACGGATTCTCGAATTAACCACCGCTTCCTCTTCATCAACAACTGCTAACTCAACCTCCTCATCGTCGGTCGTGGTTGATAATTTAAGAGCGTATCTGCAAATCATCGACGTGGCATCAATTCTAGGGTTGGATTCTTATATATCCGATCACGCGTTTCAGTTGTTTAGGGATTGTTGTTCCGCCACGTGTCTACGGAACCGGAGTGTTGAAGCCCTGGGCACCGCCGCCCTAGTTCAAGCCATTAGGGAGGCCCAAGAACCCAGAACTCTCCAGGTTTGTGTGTGTTTCTGGTTATTTAGTAGATGATTAAAGGCTAACTAGCTAACTAATAATTGATAATTTGATATGCAGGAAATATCGATTGCCGCCGGTGTACCGCAGAAGGAGATTGGGAAGTATATTAAGATATTAGGAGAAGCTCTGCAACTGAGTCAGCCTATCAACAGTAATTCCATTTCGGTTCATATGCCACGGTTCTGTACTCTGCTCCAACTTAACAAATCTGCTCAGGTAATTTCCACTACCTGGTGTTTTGCTCTGTTGTTATTGCTAGAACATGAGAAGGAACCAAGAAAATTATACAATAGCACATTTTACTTCTTTTAGGCTTGAGTTTGAAATGTTGCATGATCTAAATTTGATTTTGTTTACGAATAGGAAGAATTTGGTTTGTGTTTTGCAAAATTTAATGTATTCCTTGCGTTTGAGTGCCAAATAATTTGATTCTGTTTACAGGAAGAACTTGGTTTGTGTTTTGCAAGCTTTCAAATATTCTTTGTGTTCGAGTACAAAAAGTATGTAGAGTGCATAATACATATTTCATTCAAAATGGTCTGGTTTTGCTATGTTAATGATCTATTAAAGATACTCTGGGGAATATTATGCGTGATATCAACAAAGGAATAAGTGCAGGACTAGATATGCTTCTTTTAGGGGCAGCATTTCTTCTGTTGGACACTATCTTTCTTGCTCTTTTCACTTCATCAAATGTAAGGCAATCATTTACTTGTAAATTTTTTAGGAACTGGCGACTCACATTGGAGAAGTTGTCATCAACAAATGCTTCTGCACTCGTAGGAATCCTATTAGTATCTCTGCAGCCGCTATATATCTGGCTTGCCAATTGGAAGATAAACGAAAGACACAGGCAGAAATTTGTAAAGTTACTGGTCTCACTGAGGTTACTCTAAGAAAAGTCTACAAGGAACTTCTAGAGAATTGGGATGATCTGCTCCCATCCAATTACACTCCAGCTGTGCCTCCGGAGAAAGCATTTCCCACAACTTCAATTACCTCAGGTCGTTCATCGACGCCTAGAGTTGACCCAGTTGAATTGGCATCTTCCGTGTCAGACAAAGATAAACAGCCTGATAACAGGTCAAACAAGCCTAGTGAGGTGGTAAGGGGGAAGGAGGACGCTGAAAGTAATGGCAATTCTCGTGTTCACCCCCCTACATGGCAAGGTTTCCGGCAGCCATGGCTTCAGTTTGGACCTTCTGCAGTTAGGACGACAGGTGAGAAAAATCAGAATGCAAGTCAAGGGGATGCCAGTGAGTCACAGACGAATTCTCTAGGGATGGATGAAAAGGTAGATAATCAGAAAGTGGATAAGGAATCAACAAGTGCATCAAGGCCATCAATCCAATTCTCCAGCCCCTCAGCTTCAGGTGTGAGTACTACTATCACCTGGCCATTTCGAGCCTCATCTTCCTTAGCACCGCCTTCTTCAATCGTGCAACCTCCTCCCAAGCTAGCACCAGGTTTTGCTGAGCTTAAAAGTCTTGGCAATCAAAACAGTAAAAGTGCCAATTAGAGCGGAGATCAACAGAATCAGGCATGATTCCCTACTTTTCTGGTCTGTGTTGTTGTAAAACACTGAAAGATGGGTTATGATTTATGACTATGCTGCAAGTGGTGCTACGTTTCTTGTCGGAAATCGATATTCAGGCTGTCAGCAGTTTCCAATCCAGCGACCATGTTAAGGAATTGAATGGTTGTTGGTGTGTTGTTCGCCGATGCTGGACGATTGACTCAGAATGCAGTTTGCCAGGATATAACATCTGGCAACGAATTTCAAGATTTCGAGTGGACCTGTTTCTGTTTGAATCTCAAGTTTCTAGGTTTATAGCCCTCACAAGAGTGACAACTTAGCCTTAGTTGTTTTGCAGATCAAGCAAGCGTGTAATATTGTGCAATGATTGGAATATTTTCAGGTATTTGAATGGCGGAAAACAATATGCTTTTGGATGCGCATGCATGGCCCTTGTAGCTTTGTAGCAAAAGGATTAAGTTCAAATCAAGTCGCATAAGGATTGAGAGGTAAGTATAGTTAAATCAACGAGTGTCTACAAAAAGAAGATTGTTTTTACTTGTTACTCAATTTAAATTTTAAACCTTATAGATACAGTAAACTTGATTATTCCGTACATATAATTGTATAATTTTAGATGATCAATTTGTTTTAAAAAAATTAGCAAAACCAAAAATGTATTATTATTATTATTATTATTATTTATTTATTTATTTTTACCAAGAATGTACTACTACTACTATTTTACTTCTTTGTAGTACTATTATTTTTCAGAAGCTACGTTTTACAACCATATATTTATTCAATTAATTACAGGGGGAAAAAAATACTAATCCATTGCATTGTTCTTTGGAAAAAAAAATACTATAATTCCATCCACCAGTCACCACTTCCCAATGTCAACTGAGTCTGAGAACAAGATACTATAAAAAAAGAAAAAGGAAAAGATCTTCTAATGTCTATCCTTTAAATGCTATGGCAATCCAACGGCGGAAAATTATCAACAGAGGTTGTGGCATATTCGTAAATACCGTGGCATCTCTCCCAACTGCCCCCGATATCTACATCCAATTCCAAAGTGACGCATCTCTCTCCACTTTTCTTGTCAAAAAACAAACACACCAACCCCCAATCTCCACCGTCCGCTCTCTCCAAGTCACCGATCCGGACCCAACCTAATCCAACGGCCAACATAGCTCCAGTAATTTCCAACCCATCTCATCTCCCGCCCTAACCCTTCCCCATTAGGCATTAAAGCATTAACCTTTGCCCTAGCCAGCAAAATTTCTCGAACCCTCTCTCGTTTCGTTTCACACACCACACTTATCTTTCTCGCCTAGACTTTGAACCTATCAGCTCTTCTTGCATGCTTCTCATTTCCTTTCTTTCTCTGTTCCTCCCCTTCAATTTCAGACCGGAAAAAAATTCATCTCGATTGATATTTATTCCGGTGTGTAAGACGACAGAAACGGTGAAGGAGGCGAGGTTTCTCTTGTCGTTTTGATGGACGAGATCTGGGAACGGGCAGTGGAGACGGCATTAGACGGGCAAACGGACCATTTGGCGTTATCTTCCCTTACCCTAGACGGCGCCGTTAAGTATGCTCACAGCAAGCTCCCTCCTCCAGGCCTTCTAGAGAAGTTCGTCAATCTACAGCATCTTTCCATCGCCAATATCGGGGTTTCCACGCTTGAGCGGTTCCCTCGCTTGCCCAACCTGCAAAAGCTGATCCTATCTGATAATCGCATATCTGGCGGCCTTGAGTTTCTCGTCGAAGCAGGTTTGAATGCGCTTCGTGACCTTGACTTGTCCAATAATCGCATCCAGTATATTGAAGATCTCGCGCCGTTAGCTGGTCTTAAACTTATTTCTCTGGATCTGTACGAGTGTCCAGTGACTAGAGTGGAGGATTACCGATCTAGGGTTTTTGGGTTGATTAAATCTTTGAAGTATTTGGATAAAATGGATGCAGAGGAGAATGAGAGGCCTGAGTCAGACGAGGAGGATGAAGAGGAGGAGGATGATGAGGATGAGGAGGAAGAGGAGGAGGATGATCCAGGGAGTGGAGAAATTGATGGGGAGGAAAGGCCGTGTACGGTTGTGAGGATGAATAACGGACATAGTGAGAGTGCAGAAGGTATTGTCCATGTGGAAGATGATGACGAGAGTGATGCGGATGAGGAGGGGACAGAGATGGCTGTGACTGTGGGGGATGGTGATAGACAGGGTGTTGTTGGTAATGGGGTGAATCAGAATGGTTTTCATGTTGCAGCAGTGAGGGAGGATATTCCTGAGGATGGGGAAGAGGAGGATGGGGATGAGTCAGGTGAAGAGGAGATTGATGAGGAGGATGAGGATGATGATGACGATGATGTCATGGAGGTGCATGCAGTTGAAGATAGTGATGATGATGTGGAGGATGGAGTTGAGTACCAGGATGTTGATGATGATGGTGAGGAGGACGAGGAAGAGGATGAGGATGAAGAAGAAGTTGACGATGATGGGGATGCGGATGCGGAGCCTGAGACTACAGGGAGGTTAACCAGTACAGAAGGGGAGATTGATGCACATGAACAAGGAGAAGATGATGAAGAGGATGATAATGGAGAGACTGGTGAGGATGAACAGGGTGTTGAAGATGTTGGGGAGTTTGGAGATGAAGAAGAGGGTGATGAGGAGGTAATATAGCTCTTCCATTTTTAGCTTATTTATGCAATCTACATGCTGTTCTGTGTGGATATAACTCTTTCATTGCCCTCATCTCTTCTATCTGTGGACAGAAAGGAAAAGCGTGTCTTATTTTATAGAAGTTTTTATTACTCACTGATTGCCTATTTTACATGAGCACTAACATATTGATGCATGGCAAGGTTGTTTTTTGTTTGTAGATATGCATATGGTTGAGAAATTTGAGTGTTGGAGTTGTTTGCATGGTATCTTGACTGGCTTCTCCTTGTTTTTGTTGCAGCAACTCAAAAAGTAACCCATGGAGTTTTAGTTTGAAAAGATTCTGTGGTGTCTAGCATTTTGTTATCTGTTTGGCACATAGCAGCATAAATCTCTTGACTGCTCAAAATTTTCCTGAGTTTCTGTCATATTGATGTATAATTGTTTGCATCCTATTCGTGGTTGTGATCGTCTTTTGGTTTTGATGCATGACTGACCAACTGAGAACGTTGCAATGTACTAAAAAGTTCTCAGTGTATTGTTTAATTTGTCGGTTATGTCGTATTATTTTTCCTTGGATTTTGCAATCTTCCTGGTCCAAGCATCAGATGGATAAATTGTTTGCATCCTTGTTGTGGTTTTGGTTTTTGATGTATGAAGAACACAAGTATGTATCATAAGACTAAAAAGTATTTACTAACTAGTACCTGCAGTCTTTGAACTTCTATTGATTTTTTGGGGTATGTAAGATAAAATATACATTAGTCTGTTTGGTTCTGGTATAGGAGAGATTATTAGGTGCACAATATGCATTTTTCATGCATTTTGTGTTATTGATTGAAATACATTTTTTTGTTTTGAATCAACACAAACTCAGTCCTATAAGTAGTTACTTCACCCAATTATCTGGTGGGCAAATGGTGCAACGTATCTAAAGGAATTCCTTTGTTTTAGGTTTTTTGTACTAGAAATTTTCCTTTTCTACCTGTCTTGCACAAGTTTGCATTCTGAGTTCTTTATCAGTCTTTATGTGATGGATGGCATTGTCACAGTTTTGGCCCTTCCCACTCTTGTGTATGGTTATGTTAGATATGAATTGTGTCAGTTTGTTGTGCGTGATGTCATTTGCTTGTGGATTCTTGAGAAATTCCCTCTACTTGTATCATGTTTCTTAGGAACTTATTCTGATTACCATTTGATGTGTTTGTGAGTATAATTTGTCACATGGCACATCTTTTGGTTATGTTGAGGTTAGTGTGATGACTTGATACCTTTGCAGTTTGATGGTAATTGTGTTAAGTATGTGCTGTCAGTGGGATTGATCTGGATTTATTTTAGGTTAATAACATATTCAGTATTTGCACTTGATTTTGTGTTAATTTAATACTGGTACATTAGTTTGCGATAATTTAGTACTACTTGTTAGTTTGTCTTAATTTTGTACTTTCTTTATGCTTCCACCTGTTGAACTCATGCATAATGTTCTAAATTAAAAACAAAAGAAAGATCCATGTTACTTATCTAAGTCTTGATTGCTGAACCTTAAATTAGTTCAATTTCAGTTTCTAATTGAAATGGTTTTTCCAATTGTAATCTTGCTAATGATAAACCTGTTTCCTGATACATATATTGACTGACTGATTTTTGTGTGATGTAATGGCAGGATGAAGATTCTGGTGCAGGGTACCTGGTACAGCCTGTGGGGCAGGCTGAAGTGCACGATGCTGGAGGTAGTGACATGGAGGCTGGGGATGAAGATGATGAGGAGGAGGAAGAAGTTGAAGACACAGATGAGTTGCAGGTTCTACCTTCATCCTCACACCAGAAGAGGAAAAGAGATGAAGATACAGATGATGATAGTGGTAGTGGTGGTGATGAGGGAGACGATGATGATGATGATGGTGGTGATGATGATGAAGATGATGATGTGGTTGAGCACAGCATGCCATCCAAGAAGCACCATTAGCTCAGACTCAAACAGAAACCAAGGTTGGAAATGGAGGGAATGTTAGATAGTAGATCATGATGGGTCAGTCAGTAGGGAGGGAGTCTGGTAAGGGTTTCTTTCTTCTCTATATAGACAATGTTTTTGGGTTGGGGGGGAATGGAATGTTTTTAGTTTTTAAAAAGTCGTTAGAATTGTTCCCGCTTGTCTGTCTACCTTCACTGGTTAGTTTATGTTTAATTCAAATTGTAGCTGCGAAGGGAAGTTTCACCGCCCATTTTCTTAACTCTAGGATTTAGGGACAAAAGAAAGATGTCTTAGTTTTTTTGTTTTTTTTTTTCAGACAGAAAAGGAAAACATGGTGAAAAAATGCATGTAGATAGTTATCATGGTCTCGGTCTCACTCCATCTGTTCTCGTTCCATTCAAGTCAAAAAAGTGGATTCGAAGAAATTGACCTAATTGGTTGTTTTTTTATTTTTATTTTTATTGTTATTTATTATTCTGCCCTGATGATTGGGAAATGGGAAGTTGCCAAGTGGGAGGCTTTTATTTATGCCGAGCAGCTAGTGGTGTACTTGCCTTTCTATTTGATCAGACGGCATAGCAATTGCGCGATCAATTATGATCGTAATTCCTTATTTAACAACAAGTGGATATTCATCCTGAGACAGACAAGGAAGGGATTAGGTGGGTGCTTTGGAGGAGTTTGGACTGGACGCTGGATTTGTCCAAACTCATTTCGAGCCCAGCCCTAGTTTCCTTCTCAAGTGGCCCAGCTTCTTTATTCCAATTATTAGTATCATGTGGTAAGGGGCTTGGCCCATGGTCTGAAATTCTACTTTTCTGGGATTTGATTTTACTTAAAATTAGTCTCCTACTAACAAAAAAAAATTAAGATACTTGAAGAAATCATATATACAGTCTGTTGAAATCAAAATTTCTGTGTGGAATTTGAGCATTTGCACATATTAGCTCCTTTTTTTTTCTTTCTATAATCTGAATTTAACTGGGGACAAAACAAATAAATATCTTTGACGCTTAAATAAACAATTCAATTATGCTAGAATTGAGCTGCTTCACTGCTTTTTGGTAGCAGTTTAGGTGTAAAATGGATAAGGCGATAAAAAACCACAATCACTACAACACTCCGTCTCACTCTCTTCTCATAACAGAAAAAGATGTTGCTACTATCACCAGCAGCGACCACCTCCTTGTTGTCTCTACAACACCAGAATTTCAATGCCACAAACAGGACTAGTACAAGACCTCAGCCGCTCAAGGTGGTTGGCATGGCAAAGGAGACGAGCGAGAGTGGCAATGGCGGCATTATAGAGAAGGTAGCAATAGCCGGTGGGTTAGTCTCGACCCCGGTCATAGCCTGGTCACTCTACACCCTCAAAACCACAGGGTGCGGTCTCCCACCTGGACCAGGCGGCTCGATAGGTGCGTTAGAGGGCGTGAGTTACCTAATTGCTGTTGGAATCATAGGATGGTCCTTGTACACCAAGTCCAAAACTGGCTCAGGCCTGCCTAACGGACCTTTTGGCCTGTTGGGTGCTGTTGAAGGTTTGTCATACTTGTCATTTCTTGCCATTTTGGTTGTTTTTGGATTGCAATTCTTTCAAAATGGCTCAATTCCAGGACCTCTCCCTAGTGATCAATGCTTTGGGTGAGCACCATCTTCAATCTTCTTTCCTGTAGGTCAAGATAATGTTGTGTGGAGTGTGGACCATTGTAATCTTATCTTCATTTTGATGTGTGGCTGTGATTCCTTCATCATATATTATATTGATGTAATTTTTAAAGTGGAAATAGTATTTTGCTGATCATCTTGATTTGCAGAGCTTGTGCTAGCTAGGCCTGCGCGCCTCACAATCACATTACTTCTTGATTAGCAAACTTTCGTCTTTGCTCTAAGGATTCAACTTGCAACCTTAGTTAACAGTTAACACTTCTAATTAGGAGCTTGCAGGTCGGTGCCACTTCCTACCAAGAAGTAGAAAGGACAATTCTCTAATATTTCTATCTTTAATAAATTAAATTTTTTAATAATCACTTTTAATTTGAGTAATTGTGATAAAATAATAGTTATTGTGTATCAATTTTGGCAAACCAATGAACTATGTATGTTTTATTTACTTTTAATATGGTATCGGTAATGTTTTTATATTTTCTAATGCATTTCAAAACTTTACCCCCAAACACCAACATAATTACAATGTACAATTACAATAGAAATCAAAAACATTAATGAGCCAAAATTTCCATCCAATCGTGTGAAAAAAATAATTCTATTCTTTTCTTTAGGGTCATTGGAAAAAAATAATAATAGAGTCGGTTCAATAATTAAAAGGGAAATGCTAAACCAATCTCTCAGATTGGTAACTGAGATAGGGGGAATGACGTATTGCGTATTTACGAAACTGTCATTAGGCAGTAATTACAAAACTGTCATTGTCTTATTCCTTCTCCCTTCCTTTGCATTTCCCTTCGTTTTTTCCTTTGCATATCTGATTTCTAGGTTTAGAAATCAGAATTCATTCCTCCATCGACGCCGACGGCGACCACAACTACTGCTTCTTCCGCCACGACCTGGTAATTTCTCTATTTAGTTTTGCAATTTCTTTTCTTGTGATTGTGGTTTATGGCCGGTGGTGTTTGGGTTTTTTCATTTGCGGTGGCTGGGTTTTTGTGGTGGCTGTGTGGAGGTGTGGGTGATGGCTTGGTTTGGTCATCTGGTCTCCATCAATGGAGTTCGATCCAAATCAAGATTCCTCCGCGGTAATTTCCTCATGACTCAATTCGATCATCTCTGCTCAATTCTCCACCCTCGGTAAAGAAAGAAGATTCGAAGAGTTGTCACTATTGAAGGGAAAAAAAAAATGAAAAGCGGGAGTTGAGGGAAATATCAGTAACTGCTCTACTGCTGCTGCTTACTATTTTCCTTACATATTTATAAATAAAATAGAATGAATGCATTTTTTTATTTTTGCAGATGATTAATGATAATACGAGAATATACTCGAAGGGTATATTTGTACTTACCCCATAGGCCCACTTGAGAGCAAGCCCCAACCCAATGGGCCTTACAACATACTCTGGAAAGCCCATAAAACGCCTGAGCCCATCAAGGCCAGACCGACTCTTCAATAAGTCAAACAGCTGTCAAAACTTACCGCCTCAACAGACGGTAAATCGACAGGGCACCTGGGCGCCCGACGGCCCACCCCATGCCGACTGAA
>NBIL01144224.1:0-14595 GCA_002752925.1 Viola pubescens var. scabriuscula
TAGTTTCTTGTGAATATCCAGTGCCATCTCTTTTGGTCGTAATCTATAATTTACAAAATGAGATTAAAAACACATTTAGAAAAAGAATCCTTGCATTTTAATCTAATAAAGAACTGATTTTTGTTTTCCTTTTTTGGAGTTTTATCTTAAAGGTAAAAAAGGAGAACTGAAGAGTGTGAAACGATGTGGCGGAAAAAATAATATAAAATTCCAATTTAACAATTGAACTTTTCTTGTCGATAACATTTGAACCGAAATAGTTTAAAAAAGAAGAAAAGGCTAGAGACTGACTAAAAAACATCCAAGCAAACGTTTGGGAGTTGCGACGGTGGGAGAGTTATCTTACAACATTTCCAGACTTGATGGCTATCTTACAACACACGGACTGCTTCTCTTCAAGCAGACACCGGGGTTCGTTCTTCTTCGGAAACTCTTTGCACAGGCGGCTTACGCTGATTAAAAGCCAACATCTTATTCAAGGCGCTAACGTAGGCCTTCACACTGGAAACAACAATATCCACTTCCGCCCCCGAACCACTGTCAAAAGCTTAAGCAAGTTATGAACTGAATTGTGGGTATCACAACAACACCAGTGTGGTTTGGCATAAAGTAAGCAACAACGTGCATGACCATACCTAAATGTTCGTTGAACTGGTTCGCCCGTCAAAGCATGAGTAGGTGAGTGCTGGTTCTCCCCACGAATTAGAACTCGAGTGGTGGCCATTGCATCAATGCCTTCCGTGATGGCATTCACGGAGAGTTCACAAAGTGTTACTGGTTCCTACACAAGAAGGAAAATTTATGGAAGCTGATTAGCAACCATTGCACCGCAGAGAAAAACAGACAAAAAGTATATATAATCAGAAGGCTCCAAAAAACACAAGCAGTTCTCAGTTTTAACATAGCTCTTGGAGAGCATCTATTAGCTTTAAGGACAATAGAGCAAGCATCAGATCCCACCTAGCCTCACTATCACACTGCCCCATATCAATAGGTACAAATCTGGTACATAAAATGTAAACCTCAATAGATGAACAGGCAAACTTCATATGTTGGCATCATTCAGATGAACATAAACATTCGATCATTGCTAAACCATGGCTTTTACTTTCACGCCAGTAAACAAGCTAATCTTAGTTCTCTTGTAGAGATCAAAACATAATCTGCCTGGCTCACAACAAAGTTATGAAGCTTTATCTAACCTGAACATGCTACATGACACTTTTTGTAAAAAAAAGTAGAGCACGATAGTCAGTTTTCTATATCAAACCTTCACAATGAGATCAACAGCCTTGTAAGCTGAATCTACAGGCCCAGACCCAACAGCACATGCAACAAACTCTTTTCCATTGGGATCAATGAGTTTAACGGTTGCAGTATTGAGACCAAGAGTTCCGCAAGTAACCTATACATAAGAGCAATACAAATAGAAGGTCAAAGATGCCCAGGAAATCAAGTCAAAATTAGAAGTGAATAGAAAAACAAATTGCAAAATTTACCTGCAAATCCAGAAGCTTCCAGACAACATCTGGCTGGAAAACTTCATCTGATACTAATGCTATTAAGTCAGCATCTGTAACTCTCTGGAATACCAGCAATTTGAAAAAGAATCAACAAAAATGTGTTAGATGAGAAATAGTCAAGAGATAATAATAGCTCGATTGTTCACCTTTTTTTGTTCAGCGACTGCCTTGAAACGCCAAAAGACATTGCCAAGTTGTTGATCATCTAGCTCATAACCAAGCTACAAAAAAACATCAATAATAAATTTTGAGGCCATGACTATTAAGAGCCTGGAAAACTAATCAAATCAAACATCAGTGAATTTGGTGTACCTCTTTTAGTCGGTCACTCAAAGCATGGCGCCCACTAAAGCAGAATAAGCAAAAAAGATAAAAAGAAGAGAATCATAGGTCAACATCTGGTAAAACTGTACTAAAAAGAACAAACAAAACTATATGAAATATAAAACAGCATTCCCATAACAAGTAATAAAGCACATCAAGAAAAGATGCCAATATAAAGAGCATTCTTTTGCACATCATAAATTGTGAAGAACGATACCTAAGTTTTCCAAGGACAATCCCAGCATCATTAGATCGTTCAAGCCCAATATCTTCTGGAGATATAATCTCATAAGTACCTTTATGTTTTAGCATTCCATCCTAGATAACAAGGCACACATTAGATTCTGTAGGAAAAAAACAAGTTTCAAAAAATGCAAATACCATGACTAATTGAAAGAAATTTCCCTGTGATACCTATTGTGCATAAGAACTTATGTGAATAAAAGAAAATGGTAAAGACAATCAGTGCTAACACAATGCAAAGAATTCGATAAAAAAGAATAACAATAACACAATGCAAAGAAAGGGGATACAATTTGCATGCTCAAAGTCCAATGGTACTAACCTGATGTATACCACTTTCATGAGCAAAAGCATTTTCTCCAACAATAGCCTTGTGTGGTTGGACCTTCAACCCGGTAAACTCTTCCACCTATGAAATCAAGCAAGTGAGAAGCTCCATTAAAAAAAATACTCAATAAACTTGAAAAAAGAATAAATTACCTGCAACTTGGAAGCAGAGCATCGAAACATACCATTTTGCTTGTCCTAGTGATGTATCGTGTATTAATTCCAGTATAAAGACCTCCCATGACATGATCGCCTCGGCATTTTATAGCCATCACAACCTACATTTTTGTTGCACAATAAACATTAAAACCTACTTCTAGCCTGATTGTACCAAATTCAGAAACCATATCAATACACATGAGACATACCGTAAAGACCTAACAACACATATTGACAACAACAGCAGGGGAAACAGCTACCCTCAGACAAACTTCACAAGTCAATGGTTATTACTGTATCGAAATCATAGTATCGGTTCTGGACGCACCTTACGCAAGGCTTAAACATCTACTGTACATTTGGTCAAATAGAGAGGAGGTTGCTGGAGTTCGACAGTAAAGTGAGAAGGTTTATTTAGATTTAATAATGAACTAGTACTATTCTGCTAGGTTAAAATGCAGATTAGGCCCTCTGCAAGACCATACTGAGTGAGGAAGACAGCAGTTCTTTACACAAATATTCCTTATAGGGTTGTCATTCTCAGCCCATTCATAAGAAACCATTGAAGTTTTTGTTTTCCTCCTCTTATTTATTTTTCGATCAACCTTGTTTTCCTCCACTAATATGGCCAGAAAAATGCAAGTTATATTTCTATACTTTAGAAGGAGTATGGCCAAGCTAACTACTCTAATGACTACTTACCTCCTCCAACGAAGCATTTCCAGCTCTTTCCCCAATTCCATTTATTGTTACTTCCAATTGTCTAGCACCTGCACATGCTCCCTGAATTTATCAAAAAACAGGACATGAGTGCTATTTGGTTATGATACAAAGTTCAAACTGATACAGGTTACAATAGAAAAAGCAAATCCCTACCGCTAACGTGTTGGCAGTAGAGAGCCCAAGATCGTTTTGACAATGTGTTGAAACCACAACCTTTTCAATTCCAGGTGTCTTGGCCTTTATGTCGGCAATCATTTGCCCATATTCAGAAGGAATGTTTATACCAACCGTATCAGGTATATTCAGAGTAGTTGCCCCAGCTTTAATTACCTCACCCAAGATATGAAACAAAAACTCCTTATCGGACCTACATAAGATAAGAGAAGCAAACAACCGATGTCAAAATGGGGTACAACAGGAAATCCAGAAACATGATAATTGACCATTTTCACAGATGATCTCAAGTCTTAGAATATTGAGTTTAAGTTAGGGGATATTAAATTAGACAAATGAAATAAACACAACTAGAAGCACCCTACAAATACAATCATTAAAACGAAAGTGCAGAATGCATAACAAATGAGAAAAAAAATACAAATTTGCAATTGCGATGGAATGCAAACCTGCCAGCGTCTTCAGGGCTAAACTCGATATCGTTACAGCCTAAGCTCTTCAATAGCTTAACCGTACTGGTAGCGATTTGCACAATTTCTTCTTTAGTCTTCTTCAACTTGTGCTCCATATGAATGGCACTGGTGGCGATGAAGACGTGAACCCTGGGCAATTTGGCATACTTGACGGCATCCCACGCAGTTCTAACATCACTCTCAAAACACCTCGACAGCCCACAAATGACAGGAACATAACCGTTTTCATCCACATGATTCCCAACTTCCTTGGCAATAGTCCTAACAGCCTCAAAGTCGTCCTTGGACGCGGCAGGGAATCCAGCTTCAATTATATCCACACCCAACCTTGCGAGCTGGCGGGCTATTTCAAGTTTTTCCTTTGAAGTCAATGTGGCGCCAGGAGATTGCTCGCCGTCGCGAAGAGTGGTGTCGAAGATGCGGACGTAATCGGGATTGGGGATGTGGCCGGGAATGTATTCGGGTCGGAGGAGCTTTGAGGTGGGGTCCACGGAGGAAGAGGAAGAGGAGGGTGAAAGGGAGGACGACAAGGTGATGGTGGTGTGTTTCCTGGGGAAGGAAGTAGCGGGAAAGGGAAGGGAAGAAGGGAACGGTCGGATATGACGGAGTGGAGAGGATGGGTGTTGTCGGGCGAATTTAGTGATGGAGAACTTGTGGTGAGGGGCAATGGAGATGCACGCCATCTTTTTGCAGATGAGAAAGGGGGGTTAAGCTTAAACCCTAGATAAACGAGGATGATGAAAGGGTATGGGGTCGCTAAAACGACAGTCGGTTTACCTTTTTTTAAAGAAAAATCTACACTTTCGTACCATCCATATGTATATGTGGCGCACAGCGACGATCACTCTTTAGTCCTACTCCTAGTCCTACTTTCTACGTTCTCTCTCTACTGCTGCCATTGCCATGACTTCTGTCATCTGCAAGCTCTCGCTGCCCATAGTTTCCTCCTCATCTTCACCTTCTTCAAAAGGTAATAGTTAGCTCTCGTTCGTACTTTACATACTCACTGGATAATCTAATATATCAACTCTGACGACTCTTAGCTTTCCTTAATGCGACTATTTCATGAAGCGGGTTCCAATTCCAATTCTACTTCTCCCAGTAAGTCTGTCAAGTTAAGAGATGACTGGAGGGATCGCTCCAAACCCATCCCGCCAGGTGGAACTTATCCAGCCAAGGACCAATGCAGGTCTGTCTTTTCTGAATTTTCTTTTAATGGGTTTCTTTCTATTTTTGTAAAGTATGTAGCTTTACTAATTCGTGTGCTTATCGATCGTCTTCTGACTGTAGCCGATGTGGGTTGTGCGATACGTACTACATTGCGCATGTGAAGAATGCTTGTGCTTTTCTCGGAGATGGAATGTCAAAAATTGAAGTAAGTTGGTTAGTATTAGCTCATAAGTAAAACTAGCTCTCTGCTTCCTTTTCTTCTTCCTTCTCCTCCTCTGCTTCTTTTCTGAAACTTGCCGGTTTCAAGTGGACTTCATATGCACTTTGCATGCGTGATTTTGCTTTACCTTTTTCTTTTTTAGATAACTTTTTTTTTATTCTCTGAGTATTTCTAAGTGTTTACTAAATGAAATTCTGATTCAGGGTTTAGAACCGGTAGTTCATGGTAGAGGAAGGAAAAATGATTCTTTAGATGAGACATATTTAGGAGTTCATGAGGAACTCTTGTATGCCCGTAAAATTAAGCCTGTGGAAGGTATGGATTTTCTAATGCAACGGAAGTTTCAAAATTTTCCTGTGTCTTTACTCTCTATTGTTCCTGAACTTTAACTTTTTCTCTTAACGTGTGGAACTTTCTTCAACTACAGGAGCTCAATGGACAGGAATAGTGACTACCATTGCAATTGAAATGCTACAAGCTGGCATGGTTGATGCTGTTATTTGTGTGCAGAGGTGGGGCTACATCATAAAATATGCAATAAACCTTCTTGAATGTTTTCACTGCTTATGCTTATTGTTGTTAGTTCTGGTCTGTGATCCTTTTGCTATTGTTTTTGGGTGATTCAGTGATCCAGAGGACAGATTCTCTCCAAGGCCTATACTAGCCAGGTGTTATGATTACTTCTTTTACTTTGCCCATGCCTTCTCAATGTTTGACTCAACCTTTTCATGTGTCTGATTGTCTCAATAATTATACTGATATCTTCCCACGTTTCTTATTCTAGGACACCGGAGGAAGTTCTAGCTGCTAAAGGTGTGAAGCCAACACTATCTCCTAATCTGAACACCCTTGCCCTTGTTGAGGTGCTTAGCTACTGTGCTTATAACTATTCATTTTTCGTTTCTATCTGCTGGTTTTCTTTTGTTCAACTCAGTTAACCTTGACCACACTTGCAATGGAATATCTAACACATGAAAGCAAGATACGTTTTTCCTCAGGGTTAAGTGGGGATACTTGACAAAGCTAGCATTTTAGAAACAGTATCACAATTCATTTCCTCAATGAGCAGGGTACCTTGATGTATTTTCAAGCTTTAATTCTTTACACTCTTAGAATGCTGCAAAACTGTTCTCTTTCAAGAAAGTACCACTTGGTTTTAGAACTGATTGCTGTGTCCAGGGCTATTGTATGTATTATACAATGATAGCTATAAATCTTAGGAAGAATTTGTCAGATGGACAATGATCATTTGTTCTGCTCTACAGGCTGCAGGCGTGAAACGCCTTCTTTTCTGTGGTGTGGGTTGCCAAGTTCAAGGTAGAGTTGAATCTCTCTGCTGGATAAATATACCTTCAGTTATTTGCTTTGTTGTGACTTATACTATTGTAATGCAGCATGATTTCTTAAACTGCAGCATTGAGATCTGTGGAGCACCATTTGAATTTGGAGAAGCTCTATGTGTTGGGCACCAATTGCGGTAATACATCCATAGCATCCAGTTAAATGATCTTCAATATATACTAAATCTACAATACTCTGGCTGTTTGATAGTGAATCACTTTTCCTGTTATCAATTACTCATAGCACTAACTAATCGTTATGCATCTAAAAGACAATGCACTTAGATTCTCTATTGGATGTCCCCGAAATAACCACTTGGACTCCTTTAGATTTCTAGTGTAGAAGGACATTATATCTAACTTTAGTGTGCTATTTACTGAAACATATCTGGTTTAGTTTCAAATTAAATCATGACCAGAACTCTTATTTCACAGTTGATAATGGAACTCGGGAAGGACTTGATAAGTTTCTAAAGGCTGCAAGTGATGAACCAGAAACTGTCCTTCACTATGAGTTTATGCAAGATTACAAGGTTCGTGCTGATTGATCATCTATCTTGGATTTCTTTTTTTCTAACTTTGTAAGATTTCTATGATCACTGTACTTTCTGATGTTCAAATACTAGTTACAATAACAGAAACTTTTACGGAATATTTTATTACAACTGTTTGTAAATGTAAACAATGTATGATAAGCATGCACTTCTAGTCAAAAGTTCCCCAGATGTTTTCTTTTGTAGTTCTGAGGTATGATAGTTGTAATGTTTCTTCAGGTCCACTTGAAGCACTTGGATGGGCATATTGAAGAGGTTACTTTCCCCCCCTATACTCTCAGTTTGATCCAAGTCTCACAATTCTTGCTGCTTCAACACCTTTCAAATCTTAACTAAAGCAGGTTCCTTATTTCTGTCTACCAGCAAACGACTTAGTTGATGTTATTGCTCCATCTTGCTATAGGTAAATCCCCCTTCATTAAGTCACTATTACTTGCACTTGATAATATAAGAATTTAAAATTATAAAGCTCTCACTGCTGGGCATGATGGAAAACATAGCTTTCGAAGTGGATAACATTGTAGATGATTACCGTAAGTCCATGTTTGTACTAATTATCAAAGATTGATTTGGCGATCTCTCAGATCCAAGATACTATCATGACGAAGGTTACCTACCACTACTACTTTATAATTTGTCGTTTCTTGGAAAGTATATTAGCTCTTAGCGTGTGAAGAATTCACTCTTGTTTTATGATTGGAAGTTTGTGGAGAATAGAATTATCTTTTGACTGTTGAAATTATCCTAATTAAAATTTTATTTGTGTTTCACAGCTGTTTCGACTACACAAATGCTTTAGCGGTGAGTTTCAATCGTTGTGAACAGGCATTCTGATGTTCTATGATTTTCTCAACTGTCTAGTTACGTAGTTACCTATTTGAATCCAATATCTCAAAATCTGTGTCATACACACAGTCAGTCGCCTATAAGTTTGTCATAACCTAGAGTGTAATGTGTTGTAGGATTACTGCCACATGCATATAAGCCTTTCTTAGGCTGTGGTCAATTGTTCTGCTGCAAAGAAGTGCCACAGATTTTTTCAGTTATGTCCCAACTTCGCTTAATTATCTTGTACATGTAAATGCAGGACCTTGTGGTGGGTTACATGGGTGTGCCAAAATATTCTGGAGTCAGCATGACACAACATCCCCAGTATGTTACAGTCAGGTAATACAAGACTAGAGTATGCTGGAAGCTTTCTACATTTATTATGTTTCATATTCTCTCTTTTTGTTTATAGACATTTCTGTTTTTATTTGTTTGTCATATTGAGCTCTTTCTGAAATTTGCAGAAATGACCGTGGTAGAGAAATGCTCAATTTGGTGAAAGACCTTTTGGAGGTTACTCCAACAATCTCAAGTGTAAAGTCCTATGCTCTATCATGTTCGGGTTTCTTTGTTCCTCTGTGAAATAGAACCAGGCTTTAAAAACAAATTATTGCTTCAGGGTGATCGTCGACCATTTGTTATGGAGACTGTTAAGGCTGATGACGATGCCAAGTTTGGTACGCATGTCATTTCTTTTTTATATTATTCTTAAGAAAATATTTTACAGTTTTCATTCAGACATGAAGCTAAACGTTGGGATAAATGATGTCAAACCATCTTATCTGTTCTGCTTGTCTTACATCTACGGAAAAAATCCTGCTGTCTAATTAACTGGCATGAGCTTATCTATTTTAATGTGATTTTCTTTCTACTAACAATTGATCACTAGGGAATCATGGATTTATGATATTTGGTGTAAATTGTGTCATACCTCTGGGAGATGGCTTGCTCTCTCATTTGTAATTGTATACTTTACTCATTTCTTGATAAGGTCTTTATTCAATTAAGAACTTCATTTCTTTTTATAGTGTTTTGTTTATGTTGATTACTTTTCCTCAGGGAGAGGTCCTTCTCAACCTGCACCTAAGTTTGTAGGAAATCTTATAGCTGCTATACTGAACTTGGTAAGCACGTTTTTTCCCCTTAAAGGATAGATTCAAAACGAATGCAACTACAGAATCCAGATTTTTCTTTGTTCTGACTGTCTTTTTTTTAATCAGATTGGACCAAAGGGTCTTGAATTTGCTCGCTATTCACTGGACTACCATACCATCAGGAACTACTTGTACACCAATCGAACTTGGGGAAAAGAAAGGTATGCTTTAATTTACTTGTGAACCTTTCTGGTAAAGCACTGAATTTCTCCTGAACATTTGTAACTCGCTACATATGCAGAGCTGATCAGCACATGCCTTCATATGCAAAGAAACTGGTGGAAGTGTACAACAAGAATGGTCAAATTGACAAGATGCTACAGAGCAAGTGATCATATATATATGTACGGAATTTTTTTAATAGAATAAAAAGAAAGGCTGTTCTAGATGATGACTGTTATACTGCTTGCCGCCAAAATTTTAGATCAAGTGACCCTGTTTCATGCTTCCATGTATGATACTGAACAAGTGGTTGTTGGCATATATATAGTTTAGTTTCCAGAGAAAATGAAATGGATGTTGCTTCTTTTGACCAGTATCCTTTCCTTTATGTGTAGGCCAATAAAACTCGGAATATATGATCTGCGTGTCTGATTGAAACATGGTTCCATATCACTGTGGCTAGTTAGTCTGAATTTGTTTCATGAGTATCGAGTGAACTATGTTTCAGTTATTCATTATCTTGCTCACTTGTCAATTCAAAAGAAGATTCTGAATAATCGAAGGACGACTTCAGCAGTAAACTGTTCCTTGAATAGTCCATGGAAGTCCCGCACCAACCATTCTGCAAATTCTTATCTTTGAATAACCATCGGCCTTATGAGTGCAGAGTCCTAGGTGAGCCAGGCTTGGAAGATGGGCGCGGAGATGATGAGATGCACTGCCCTAATTTGAAGCCACTCAATGTTGGTTAAGATTTCCTGTCAACATTTCTTACTTGCCATGTATGGCATGTATTTTCAAGTCAAAGAATAAGTATGGAGGTACGCATGCATACCCTTTTCTCTTTTCTTTAACTAATTTCACATACATACGTGCATGCATACAAAAAGAATTTTTTCTAGGGCTACTAGTCGTCATTGGATCCAACAATTAATATAGGGAAAGGGCATGAATCTTTTTGTTCACACATACAGATTCATGCATGAGTTGCATACATATGCAGTCAAAATTACACGGGACTTGAAATTACCGTTGTTATCAACTAACAACGGTAAGTACACAAAAATACTAGAAGATTCAGAACATGTGAGAATGGGCTGTTTTGTGGAACAGAAAGGGGGGTGGCCACCCATGTGTTTCTCTTTTCTTGGTAACTGTGATGTCTTGGTATGAGGTTACAAGACTGCAAGAAGGCTAGAAATTCTTGTGGAATTGGACAGATACACAGTTGCTGGTTTAATGTTGTTGTTCTAGTCTTGACTGGTAGTGCATTTTCGTATGTGTCAAAAATATTTTGGATTCTCCAGCTACAAAACAAGTCGACGAAGGAGAGTTGCAATAGAAAGATTGAATTTGACTTCTAAATTCTAATTCTTTTTTTATGAAAAAGTTGAGTTTGTGGTGGTGAAGCAGTTTTAGATGAGCGCCATTGAATTACTTTCATGCATGTGAATCCATGGCATGGGTAGTCATATGGGTTGTCTTCCCTTTCAACATTTCTTTTTTGAAAAAATGTTTCAGCATTTACTTTTCTTGTTTTGGAGAGACTGTTTAGGATATGAATCAAAGAGGGAAAAGAATTGTATAAAGAAGTGGCTAGGGTTTGGTTGCATATGGGTGATAGAATTGGTGGAGGGTATTGCACAATATTTGCGGTTTGTTTTTAGTGCTCACGTTTTTTGTCTATGTATTCTTTTTAGCAATTCTCATTTGAACCAAGCAGATAGTAATGCTTGGTTTAGCATAAAAGTCAACTCTACGTAGCTCCCATGTTCATTAGGAAACTTGGGGCGTAGATCAACGATCTCCTCGAGACTAGCAGCTTCCATTCCTTGAATAGATCACAAAATCAATGGAGGTGAATGAGTGGTGTTACTTAGAGCAACCAAGCCATTTGGAATGTGGAGTTTGCGTGATCTTTTAGAGTAAGCCTAGTAAGTCTAAGCTACCGGGTTGGACTAGTAGTGAGGTGCGATCAGTTTGAGACATTAGATGATATGGAGAATGGAGAAAATCATGCTGAAAGAGTCACTCTTTTAGGGCCCGACTATACTTGAACAAGAGTAATCTCATGTTGGAAGGGTAGGAGACTGAAAAAGAGTAAAAACTGAGCTAATCTCTTCAAACTAGATGAAGGATGATATCTCGGAATTATGATCAATCTAGGAAGAGTGAGGTTTGAAACTAAACCCACACCATTAACATACAAACACAGCACACTTTAGCAAGTGTGCTTTCGAACAGGCGGAGGTCAGACTCGAATATAAGTTACTCATGCGCATTAGTTTTCATTTTCTTTTTCGAAATTAGTTGTACATGTCAAATCATATTTATTGTTTTCAGCATTTCATGCATTGCCATAGCAGACTACGGGAGCTCTAAAACTTCACATGCAAGTTTGCAAAACCGAGACCACCAAATCGACCCGATCCCCCTTCCTCACTGTGGGCTCAATCCATGTGCTGAGCAAAACCAAATACAAAAGTAGTTTCCATCTTTTTAAAATCTATAATTAAGCAAGGAAGACAAAAAAAACAGATTTTTTAAACGCATTATTTTACGTAGAAATCAGTCAGGGAAGAATCAGTATGTAGAGAGATTGTGATGTTTTTTGTTTAATGGACCGAGGGCCCACACAATTTATTGGGCCCTAGGTGGACCATGGAGTTGATATAGCCCATCAGTTGTAATAATGACCTGGCGCAACAAGAGAGAGAAGTACCTAGAGAATTATTATCACTTCAATCGGACTTGGAATATTAAATTAGATACAAAGTACAAAAAAAAAAGAATAACAATAAGAAAGGATACATACTTATTATTATTAATCTCCTGATAATAATAATAATAATTGTTAAAATGAAAAAGGACACAAACTTCCTTAGCAGAAAATGTAAAAAATTCAAAAAAAAATTAAGAAAAAAACACAACAATAAGCCTCATCTTCCTTTGAATAAAAAAAGGTCCCAATTATTTGCAATTATGGGTTTCCTTTAGGAGAGGGCTACAAGCTATGTTCATTGTTTTTAGGTGCTCTACAATATTTTTCTACACAAAAGCCAAGTGGGTCTTTTGGATGCCTTTTTTTTTGCCGAATATCTGAATGTTTTGTCGGAAACAAAGCAACGAGATATTTTTAACGTCTTTTAGAAAGTTGAAATGCATCGCCTATGACGAGCAGCCACTGTTTTCTTTTTCTGTCTTGTTTCTTCTTTCCAGTTTGTAGCAATATCATGTGCTACACTAATGGCATCTAAAGATGCACCAGAAAGACCTCTCCTTGTAAACCCAACTGCATAAAGTCCATCACTTCCTTTCCATCCATTAGGGAATGGATTCTTTGGAACCCCATCTTCTGAAAAATAGTCATTTTCCTGTCAAAAACACAATTTTTTCAAGAAAATTTTAGCACATGGATCTTGAAAAACTATTATTACATTTATGCATCAACACATGGTAATAATATCAGATAATAGAAAGAAGCATTGACTGAGATTTGTCTTCCCCAAAAACAAAGAATTTCATGTGAAAATAAATAAAACATTGTCAGAGAGACAGAATCCAACTACCTAAAAAATACAGATTCATTTTAGCCCACATGATTTCTCCTGATGAGAATGTAAAAATTCCAACAAAATGAATGAAAACTTCTGATATATTGTTTCCCAGATTCTTTAAATCTATGAATAAGACAAAAAACAGTCAAAGAAAATAAACCATAACTTCCATAACTGTCACATGAATCCTGGACTCAGAGAAGTCAATGTATAAACAATAACAGAAACTATGTCCTCACCTTTAGCCATGAAGGAACATTGCTGCGGTACCCGGTTGCGAGAATCACTGAATCAATCTCCAGAGTTTTCCCATTAACAAGCTCAACTCTGCCATATGAGAACTTCTTGATTCCCGGGACAACTTTGATTTCACCAGATCTTATTCTGTCTAGTGCACCAATATCTAACACAGGAGTCTTCCCTTGAGTGTTCTTGAGTTCTAAAGGTCCTACACAAGGCCTCTTAAGACCGTGTCGTTCTAAATTTCCCAGGATTAGCCTGGCAAGAAGTAGCAGAGTCTTATCTACCATCCAAACCGGCATCCATTTCATCATTGTTACTGCCACCTCAAATGTTGATTTCCCAAAAACCTCCCTTGGAAGGACATGAACCTGTAAAAAAAGAGAACCAAGAAACAAAATTTATTCTCTTTGAACACAAATTCTGAAACCAGAAATAGAAGAATCATAGCAGGATACTAAAAGGGTGGTGTGGAAATTTCTTACCGAGCTCCGAACCACCATTGATGGGCTTGCATTGTGGTTGCAAAGATCAAGAGACACTTCCATGCCTGAGTTGCCACAGCCAACGACTAGTACTCGCTTTCCGGTATAACTTTCCCCTGATTTGTAGTCACAAGCATGCGAAACATGGCCTCTGAATTCTTCCAATCCTTCAAATTCAGGGACCACCTCCTCTGCATTTTCTCCAGTAGCCACCACAAGCCATTTGCAGATATACTCAACTTCACCAGGGTGTGTGGTGCTTGTTGAAATGGTTTTGATTCTCCACAAACCAAAAGTTTCATCATACTTAGCAGACTGGACTGTCTCATTGAAATGTGGATTAATATCGAAGTTTTGTGCGTAGGACTCGAGGTAGTTGATGAACTGGTATTTTGTGGGGTATTCAGGGAAGTGGTCAGGGAATGGGAAATAGGGTAGTTGGCAGAATTGTTTAGGAAGATGAAGCTTGAGGCGATCGTAAGTGCGATTCTTCCAAAGAGAGGCAATACAATTCGCTCGCTCAAGGAGAACGAAAGGGACACCTTGTCTCTTAAGGCCAGCACCAACAGCTAAGCCTGAAGGACCAGCCCCAACTATGACAGGTCCATTCACCCATATGCACCTACTAGAGAAAAAGTCCTTACTTTGAAGCATGTTTGGTATATTAAGACAGGTGTTATACATTTTGTAGAGAAAAAAAAGATGGGAGAGGGTTTTTTGATTTGTGTTTGTGTTTGTGTTAGAAAAAGATGGATATGAGAGGAAGAATGGGGAGGAGAATGAAAATGTTGGAATTTGTTTTGAAGTGATGTGATTGTAGGAGGGAAAGAGGGATGGAGGGGTGTTAAATAGGGGAAAGCTTGGCATGTGATTGGGATTAGAAAAATGATGCCTAGAGAGCTTTAGGGTCATATCCCCAAATGATAAGCTAGTGGCCTC
>NBIL01144238.1:0-19322 GCA_002752925.1 Viola pubescens var. scabriuscula
TGCTTCACTCATCCATGTCTGCCCAGCAAGGTAGAAAAATGATTTGATTCAACTATTTCTGATATGGGAAAAAAACAAGGAAATGCGTCTGCCGGGAGTCGAACCCGGGTCTATTGCTTGGAAGGCAATTATCCTAACCGTTGGACTACAAACGCGAATTGATGGTATAATTTTAAAGTGTTATTTATATTTTTAAATAACGGAGCCTAGCCGGCAGTTAAATACTATACTGAAAAAAACAAGCCAACAAGCTCCAAATGGACGAAGGCGAGAGCGTGTTTTTTCAAGCACCCACTTCTCTTCCATTTTCAAAATAAATAAATAAATAATCAAATAGTCATATTTTTAGGTAAAAATTATTGGTTGAATAATTTTGATCTTATAATATGTAATCGTGATCGTCAAAAAGAAAGTTACTAGAATCGGTAGTGAACCGGCTGCTGGCATTCAACTAATGGCGAAATAGCATGCTCCATTTTGGATCTGTGGAATGTAAAGCACATTTTTTGGGGGTATTAGAAGAAAATAGGGAGCATTATCGTCTGATTGTCCTTTTATGTGAGGGAATAAAAACAACATACTATGCGGCTATAAATATTTTTATTTGGACCATCTTCTACTCTTTCTGATATTAACCTGTAATGTAATCTTTGACCATTTCTTATCATTTTATTCCCCCAATTTCTCGTGCTAAAAAAATAAATTAATACATCATTTAGTATTCACTCCCGCTTGCCTGAACCTTGAAGTATACATGTCAGTACTTGACTTCACCTGCTGGAAAAAAATCAAAAAATCAAAAAATGGGTTCTCCAGAGTTTGAAAACAGAAAATCTTTAGTGGGTTTTTTGATTTTGCTCTCTTCTTTAGATATCTGCCTTGGTTACCATGTCCCTCCGTTGATATGCAAGGTTTCTGTAACTCCATCATGTCCTGCTTCAATATACTATGTTTCAAAGCCCACAAAAACTCTCCAAGAAATGGCTTCTCTGTTCCGGAGGGCTAATGTGCTTAAACGCACCGATCATGGTTTCTTGATCGGGGTAATTTGCAGCTGTCAGGCTGATACGAGCGAGCTCACTTGGCGCCAGAACTACACAGTCCAAGCTGGAGATACTTGGAATGACATTTCAATAAAGTTCGGGTCGTTTGTGGTGCAAAAGCAAGCTGAAGAGGTTCTGATTCCATCAAAGATTGTAACTTTAGACCTTTCCTGTGCTTGTTCTGGAACTGCAAATGTGGTAACTTACAGGGTCGAAAGAGGAGATACCCTTTTTACGATTGTTTCTCTGTTTAAAGCTAGTGTGAATGATACTATCATCTTGAATAGCCTGAAAAATCCTGATCTCATGCTTCCTGGAGATGTTCTGTATATCCCTGCACCAGGTAGGACAAATAAAGTTTCTGTTCTTAAAATTGATTTTTTATCGAATGTCGGGTGATTCATTTCCATTTGAATCACATTCTTGAAAGTTCTGTTCTGTTTACATTTGTTTTCTGCACTTCTTCAGCTAATTCCTATTCTTTTTATTTTTATCGGACATTTACGAGCTGCAGCCCTTCAAAATATTAGCTTCCTGGACTTCCCTGCCAATACAGGTTAGTGAATTGCAGCTTTTATATGGAGAAGATTCTTTTTTCCGGTTTGATGCATTTTCGCTATAATTCTTCTTCTTTTTTCTGCTGGACTTGTAGATTTGAAGCCTAAGAAAGCACTCAAATCTATGGTTCCTATTGTGGTTGGATCCAGTTCAGCTGTTTTTGCTGTAGCATTAGTTTCAGGAATACTCGTATTTTTGAAGAAGAGAAAGCGGAAGGGAGGTAAAGATCAAATGGATTTGTACTAATGATAGAAATGTTCTTCTTTCTTTTCTCTTTTGACACCTGTAATTCAGTGATTGACTAATGGTCTATCTGAGATTTTTGTTGCAGCTGCAGAGTCTGAAGAAAGCAAGGTTCTTTCATGGAATTCTGATAAAGCAACTATTTTACCTTACAGCGAGATTCGTGAAGCAACTTCGAACTTCAGTGCATCTTTAAAGATTGGCCAAGGATCTTATGGATCTGTTTACCTTGGCAAAATAAGAGGAACTGTAAGAAAAGAACCATTCATGCAAGAAACATTTCTGTAGGAACTTTTTTCGCCACTCGACTCATAGTTTCCTTTCGTATTCGTGTAGTATGTGGCTGTGAAGCAGATGAAAAACACAAAATCAAGAGAGTTCTTGTCAGAGCTAAATGTTCTCTGCAAAGTTCATCACACAAACTTGGTATCATACTAGATTCAACAACAAACATAATTTCCTCTTGTGTACATGCTTGCTGTGACATCATTTATCTTCCTGAGCTGTTTTTTCGTTCGTGTCTGTTAATTTCGATTAGATCGAGCTTACTGGATATGCTTCTGGTGGAGAGTCTTTGTTTCTTGTTTATGAATATGCTCAAAAGGGTGCACTAAGTGAGCATATCCACAAGCCAAGCTTAAAAGGTTCGGATTTACTCCATATAGTCAACAACCAATGTGCGGTAATTTGAGTATTGTACATTCTTGTAACTTGATGTATGTGTAGGTCATAAGCCTCTACCTTGGACCACACGCGTTCAGATTGCTGTTGATGCAGCTAAAGGTCTCGAGTACATTCATGAGCACACGAAGCCGTTCTGTGTTCACCGAGATGTGAAGACCAGCAACATTCTTTTGGATTCCAATTTTCGCGCAAAGGTCAGCATTTGATCATAGTAGTTGTTAGAATGCCATCAAAATTACGCAACTCATAATGTGTAATCTATCATGTTGATCTCATTTGAGGCCAATTTTTGTCTAACAGATTGCAGATTTTGGACTAGCCAAGTTTTTAGAGAACTCTCCTGAAGTTGCAGCTGCTGCGTCCAGAATTGTTGGCACATTTGGTTACCTTGCACCTGAGTCAGTACTACTCCCCCAAAATTCCTACTGATCTTTGTCATTATCATTGCTTGAATCCAACTTATCGAAAAAAATACAGGTATGCTCTAAATGGGTGTGTCACTACGAAGAGTGATGTCTATTCCTTTGGAGTTGTTCTTATGGAATTGCTTACTGGCCAACCAGCTTTAAGCAAAGAACCAAGTTCTGAACAAGATGGATACAGCCAACATCGCTCTCTGGTGCACTATGTGAGTGTACAATTTGCATATATGCCTCTCATTCGCGCATATTCGTATAAAATTCCTATATATGATTCTCCAGGTTCTATCTGCATTGAATGATACCCGAGATCCTTTCAACAATCTCATCGAATGCATCGATCCGAACTTGTCCTCCTACCATAAAGATTCTGTATTTCAGGTAAATTCTGATTCCAAGATTCAACCCTTTTTCTATGCATCAAGTAAACATATGATATGATTTTTGACGCATCTCCTTAAATCCAAGATGGCCCTGTTGGCGAAAGAATGCGCCAATGATGATTGGAATCGGCGTCCCGATATGAGCAGAATTGTGCTACACCTTTCACAAATCCTGATTTTCTCCAAGGAGTGGCAGGAACAAGAGCTGAATCACATTGCTGACTAAAGATCACATCCAGTAAAATCCCTTTCATGTCCTTCTCTACCTGTATTAAATAAATAAATAAAGGTATTTTTTCTTCAAGAAACTTGAAATGTGAAAAAAAAAAATCAGATCTCAAGAGTCTGAACAGAAGATGCAGTTGCAGACTTGCAGTCGCTTCTTAGAAGCATAACTACAGTACAGAATTCTGATCAGAAGAATAAAGTCAAAGACTGCCTAGTTGGGCTTGTTTTTTATTCCGCAAGGGCCCACTTGACCCAGTCTATTGTTATTATTAGTAAATGGGGGTGGTGACGGTGTAGGCCCAGTGAAGTTTTATTACCATTTTATTATATTTTTTGAAATATTTTCCCCACATAATTAAATAGCTTTAAATTTAAGCCCAATCCAATCCCACTTCTGGTGGGAGTGATCTCCGATTAATAATAATAAAATAAATGAATAAAACAAGAAAATAAGACAAAAATGCAAGCAAAGTAGGCAGAAAGATATATTTTATTTTTATATGAAATAAAAAAAAAACAAAGTAAAAAAGAGTTACAGTATAATTTAGGGTTAGGGTCGGCAAATAATCAATGGAAAAATAGGTCAACCAAGAAAAGGTGTTATAAGTCTATAAACAAAGTATCTATCACAAATACAAAAAAATAATAGTCATAATTGTACAATAATAATATTAAAAAATAAATTCATAATTGTCTTGGTTAGGTATATTGTGTTGGAATATTTTACGTACTACCAAACATTTTCTTTTCTTTTCTTTTTTGTCGCTTAGTTTATAAATTTCAGCAGCCCATGATATACTTTTAAGCTCATAATAATTGCTATTATTTATTGACTTTAATTAGTAATTAAATGCTTAATTAGTTTATGTGTTTCGTAAATTATACTAATTTAGTTCTCCCTATTTAACAAAACTTAATCAAATAGATACGGATCACATCCATCAAATCACACAATGAGTTAATGAGCTTGTAATTCAATGTTATTTTACTGACGGTAAAAATACTTGTAGGAACTAAAAGATTAATTTTTTCTGTAAGGTGGGGTTAAATTAATTTGAGCTAAAAAATTACTACTAATTTCAAATTTGTAGTTTATCTTCTTCTTGGTCAACGCTTCCAATATGGACTCATTTGGTCTCGAAGGCTAAGAAATTGGACTAGATTAACTTGATTAAGGACAAGATTACCATATCGTCACACAAAGTTGTAAGAAAGAACATGCCATTTAACCCAACATTTGAAGAAAGTGAGGAGGGTGTCACGTGGCGGAGCTGGTCAAGATCGCACCATGACACGGTTAACACCACTCAAGGCTCGCTATTCACGATGCAAAGCTCACGTGGCTAGCCGGATGAGGTGGTCGTTTCCTATACCCTTTCCGTATCGAAGGCCGCCCTCCCCTCCCCTCCAAACACACCACCATGCTTCTATTTTTTTTTTTAATATATTTATTTAACACCACTTTTAATTCATTCTTTTATCCCCTTCCTAATAAATAAATAAATAAAATCTTAAAGTAAATATTACTATTATTATTATTATTTAAATAAAAATATTATACTCGGTTCTATCTCAATTTAGGTTAGGTTGGTACAGTAAAAAGTAAAGTGATATCAACATATAAATTTTTTTATACGCAAAAATCGAACATGCGGCAATTGAGAATTTCAAGTAGATACTATAATTAATGTGTTTCCACTTCCTAATCAACTTAACTTACACGAAAGCATTTGGCATGAATCATTTCAACTAGTATTAACCAATTATAACAAACAAAAACCTAAGCATAACTATAAAAAAAAACAAGAAGAAAATCATTCCCAACATTCCCATTCCAAATTAGAGTATGTGTACAAAAATCAATCTCATTACTAAAAAACTAAAACCTTCCTCATTATTATTGATTTTTTTTTACCAAAAGAAATCTAAAAAGGAAAAGAAAATAGCTAAATAGTCAATACAACCTCGTCCAAAGCCCAGCCCACCACAAGAAACCTTAATACTGGTACATACATACATACATACAGAAGAGCACATTTTACAGGGGAAGTAGAAGTCCACTCAACCAGAGCCACCACCTCCCTCTACAAAACACCAACAAACCACCACAACCAAATCAGACCCATCTCTTCCCTCTCCACCTCCACCTCCACCTCCACCACCGCAATGGGCAAGGGCGGATCTCTCAGCGAGAGCGTCATCCGGCGGATCCTCCTCTCCTACACCTATGTCGCCATCTGGATCTTCCTCTCCTTCACTGTCATCGTCTACAACAAGTACATCCTCGACAAGAAAATGTACAACTGGCCATTCCCCATCTCGCTAACCTTGATCCACATGGGCTTCTGCGCCACTCTCGCCATCCTCCTCATCAAGGTCTTCAAATTCGTCGAGCCAGTCTCCATGTCTCGCGAGATGTACTTCTCCTCCGTCGTCCCCATCGGAGCTCTGTACTCTCTCTCACTCTGGCTTTCTAATTCCGCTTACATCTACCTCTCCGTTTCATTTATTCAGATGCTGAAGGCTCTGATGCCGGTCGCTGTTTATTCGATTGGGGTTCTGTTTAAGAAAGATGCGTTTAAGAGTGATACCATGTTGAATATGCTTTCAATTTCTTTTGGTGTCGCCATTGCTGCTTATGGGGAGGCTAGATTTGATACCTGGGGTGTGACGCTGCAATTGGGTGCGGTCGCTTTTGAGGCTACGAGGTTGGTTATGATTCAGATCTTGCTCACATCTAAAGGGATTAATCTGAATCCGATCACTTCTCTCTATTATGTTGCGCCTTGCTGCTTTGGTTTCTTGCTTGTTCCTTGGATTTTTGTGGAG
The DNA here is from genome assembly GCA_002752925.1 of Viola pubescens var. scabriuscula. Classification (NCBI taxonomy): domain Eukaryota; kingdom Viridiplantae; phylum Streptophyta; class Magnoliopsida; order Malpighiales; family Violaceae; genus Viola; species Viola pubescens. Next base: position 6,388 of record NBIL01144238.1, read on the forward strand.
TTCCCTGTTTTGAGGGACACTTCGAGTTTCCATTTTGATTTCGTGGTCTTTGGGACTAATTCACTCTGTGCTTTCGCACTCAATCTTGCTGTGTTCTTGCTTGTGGGAAAGACTTCAGCTTTGACCATGAATGTGGCTGGTGTGGTGAAGGATTGGCTGCTGATCGCCTTCTCTTGGTCCGTTATTAAGGACACTGTCACTCCCATTAATCTGGTTGGATACTTTCTGGCGTTCCTAGGTGTTGGCTATTACAATCATGCCAAATTGCAGGCAATGAAGGCCAAAGATTTGGAGAAGAAGGCCCAACAAGCTGATGAGGAGGCTGGTAGGTTGTTGGAGGAGAGGGAAAGTGAAGGGAATGGAAGGACACAAGATTGAGCAATCTTTGGATTTAATACTTCATTTAGTTATAAATTGGATGGAGGGTACGGGAATAAGAGCAGAAGTGAGATGCTGAAGAACAAGGGATTGGTGTTTAGCTGGAAGGATTTGTGCGGTTTGGTGTTCTTTTGCTCATTCGGTATGTTTGATTTTAGGTTCATGCATGCTTATGCTAATTATGAATGTTTAGTTAGTTATGTTACGGATTTGAGATTTCATTCTCAGCTGAGGAAGAATCTCAAATTCCCAGCGTCCTCTTTTTTTGCTTTTTTCGACCATTTACATCAATCTTCGTGCTTATGTAGGAACCTCTTTGTTAAATGAACTTCTTAGTGCCTATTTATTGTCATTACTTTGAATTGTTGAGATGGTGCTATTTTGATGCCACGGATAGTTGGTACTGGGATTTCAATCACATTTTGCATTCTGTTTGATTTTATTGTGTTTTGATCTGTCAATTGGTTGGCAATGAGGTTGTGAATCTTTGAGGGCTACATGTTCTCATAAAACAGGACAAGATGATCTTAGATTCTTAATTAACTGAGATCTGGAATGGAATGACTTGGGGACTGCCATGAAAAACATTGGATTTAACGTAGCATATCTCATCTAATGAGCAACCGATTAGAAACCGTGTACTATTATCATTTTAGTGATCTCTTCAATTAGTTTGGAGTTAATGTACCGTAAAATGTGGTTTTGAATACTATCATCAAGATTAGATCTCCATAGCTCCTGCCTTATGAGTTTATGACAGAAGGAAACATGTAATGCTCTAGGTTAATCCTAGTATCTCAGGTACAGGGTAGGTTGTGTTCTGTTCTCGTATATTGCGAATCTGATCTACAACTTTAAGTTGTCCTCTGTTTATGGCATGGAGCAAAAGCTCATGGCTTTGCCATTAGACTACTGTACTCGCTAAGACAATACATGTGTGCTTCCATACTGTGTTAATTACCCGCCATTTGCAGGAAAATTTAGGAAGAATCGGTAAAACAAAGGGTGACTATATATGGAGTTAACTATCTTTTGAGTCTCTGTCCCTTTGAATATTTCTATCAGTGACACATGGTTCATTAATTTTGTTTGACTTTGCTCTCCGACGAGGCAATTACGTGTTCTCAAGTTGTGTTTTTTGTTTTTGTTTTTTCCAATATTTGACCTCTTCCATTCCATGCCGTGAAAGATGGGAGGAAAACCAGGAAATGTGCGGTGTAGAGTCGGTCTTTGCTGTCAACAAAAACCACTCCCTTCTTCCATGTGCAAATATGGGTTTTAGATTTTATCTTTCACCAGTACTTGAAATTAGTTGGCCACCAAGAAATGGCACTACATGTAAGTTTTGGTAATTATCATCCAAATTAAGATTCATCTATTGAAAGAGAAGAAGAGAGACGCGTTTTTTTCATACTCTGAATTGGAGAGGTTGGCATGTAGCTAGCACGTTGACAAATTTGTAAGATAGTAAAAGAGATGGGACGGCAAGGTTTTTGTATTTATCATTATAATATTACGCGGCTACGCGTTTAATCTCGAACGCAATGTGGAATTACCGAATTAGTAAGTTACCAACCAGTCTTAGCTTAAAACACCAGCAAACTCTGGTAATTTTAGTTAGTAAGCTCGAGTTTGAGTCTCATTCTCGTCGGATAATGTCTTTTCTCCACAGTCGTAAAGTCGTAAGTCTTACACAGAAGTATTTTCAATCTTTAACACCATTAGTAATGAAACAAGAGGCACTGACAATTGAAAATTGAGATGGGGTCATTTCCTACTTGATGGATTGGCTACAAACATAGTGGCTACAAACATAGTGCTAAAGGCACCAACTTTGTGCCAAAATGGGCATCCAAGTTCCAACTTTTGTGGTCCACTGATGATTTATTAGCTCTCATTAGTCATTAGAGAATTTATAGATGCATAGGAAAGTTGGTGGAGGGAGTTTCAACATTTTCTTTGAATATTCATTCAATTTCAATCCACCTTTTGGATTTTTTTGGATTGAGAGGGGGTCCACACAAGTGAGTTGCCAATGATTGGTATGGAGCTTTATCTCAAGCCTTTGTTGACTATGGTTGATTTGCATACACTTTGAAACAAGTAGTAAAAACTAAAAACCAGAGTATAGAGGAGCAAATTTTTTCTAAGACGTTGACTCCTCTTCTAGTCTGTCAGAAGGGGAAATTCTTGATCCTCCGATCTTAGGTGGCAATCATCTGAAGTTCGAAGAGAATTCACCGTCGGAACAGGATTCCACACTAGACTGGTTATGACATTCATCTCCAACCTCGAATCTACAAATTTTGTCGTCTAACATGATCATCGTGCTCCCAGGGACTTTCTTCATCCCTTTATTGTCCATCACCTTTCTAATCCTGTTCTTCTTCTCCCAATCGGACATTTTAGCATAGATGTTGGAGAGTAGTACGTAGTTGGACTCCTGCATTGGCTCATTGATTATTAGTTCTCTCGAGATTCTCTCCCCAAGATTAAGCTCACCATGGGCACGACAAGCATTGATCAAAGTACGCCAAATAACAGAGTTAGGCTCAATGTGCATTTCTTGAACAAATACAAAAGCCTCTCTAACAAGTCCAGCCCTGCATAGCATATCAACCATGCACCCATATTGTTCAATCTCAGGTACAATGCCAAAATCCTTCCTCATCAAATCAAAATATTCTCTACCCTTATCAACCAACCCAGAATGACTACAAGCTGACAGCAATCCCGTGAATGAAACACGATCCGGAACAATCCCACTTCTTATCATCTCCTCAAAGAAGGCAACAGCATCCACACCTCGACCGTGCATTGCTAACCCAACGATCACAGAAGTCCATGAAACAATAGTTCTCTCACCCTCATTCATGCTCCTAAACAATTTCATCGCTTCGTCAACATCACCACACTTTGAAAACATGTCAATCAACGCATTACAGAGCTGAACACTCTTCTCAACCTTTTCTTTCTCAATATATAACTCCACCCACTTGCCTACATCAAGTGCACCCAACTCTGTACAAGCAGCCACAACCGCGATCATGGTAACATCATCAGGGCGAACACCAAAACTTAACATCCCCCTAAACAAATCAATCGCTTCGTTATACCTCCCCAATCGCCCATACCCAGCAATCATAGCGCTCCATCCAACAGAATCCCACTTGGGCATTTCATCGAACAGCTTGCGTGCTATCTCAATTCCTTCACTACCACACCTACAGTACATATTCACCAACGAATTTCTCACATGCTCATCTTCATCGAACCCGAATTTCAAAGTCGACCCATGAACGGATTTGCCCAAATTCAAATCTTTAATCCCAGCACAGGCCTTAAGCACAAATGGGTACGTAAATTTATTAGGCAAAACGTTAAACTCAAGCATATTCCTATACAAAACTACAGCTTTTTCCTTCGAGTTAATAGTTTGAGCATAAGCTCTGATGATGGTATTGAAGAGGAAAGAATCGTAGAGGCTACTATCGGATTCGGGTGAGAAGAGGAAGGAGGAGGCATAATCAATGGCGTCGAGATCGGAGGATGTGGAAGCAAATTTAGTGAGGACAAGAGGATTGTTATGGAGGCCTAATTTGAGGATAAGGGCGTGGATTTGTGTGAGGTATGAAAGAGTTTTGCAGGATTGAAAAAGAGCTAAGCATCTCTGCTCTGTTTCTCGGCCGGGAAATCGCATTTATTAATAATGTCAGAGAATTCCCGTCGAGCGGGAGTATCTGTTCTGCAAATTATTTTCCCCCCTTCAATTCTGTTGACGATTATTGAAAGAGTAAAGGCTCAGTCTATAAGGTGTTAGTGGGCTTGAAACTCATATATCGAAAGGACCATATTGCCAACAGGCCCACTCTATTTTGCTTTAGTGGGCTTAATAAAGCCCATTCGAAAATAGCCGGAAGGAAATTCCAAAAACATCACCCTCACCCTCCCACCACGTGGTTGATCCTTTAGACGTCCACGTCACAGAATTCGTACCAAACCATCTCAGACAAACCATTTCCGTAACGTCTCTGGTTGCAACGAACTGGTAGCTGAGCTCCAACAAAAAGAAAGAAGAAGAAGAGAATGAATAGATTATCTTCCTTTTCTTCACTCGCTTCTCTACTCCTCATTCGCCGGACAAGGACCACCGCCGGGAATCTCCGCATCAATGCGCTTCGCTTCTACTCCTCAAACCCGCCAGGTTTGTTTTACTATCTCTGATGTTTAATGTTGCTGTTAATTAGGATTTCTGAAGTAATTTGTGTATTGCTGTCAGGTCCGCTGGCATTGTACAAGAAGTATGTTGATGAAGGGAGGTTACGGCATGATCCGTACCAGGAAACGGTTGCTGTTGAGCTGGAGAAATTGCTAGGGAGGTTAGAGAAGTACGAGAAGGATATGGAGGAGTATCATGTATAGTATTCCTGCTTGGGTTATGTAGCTCGCTTGAATTCCGAAAATCTTATCTCTGTTTCGTTTTGGTAAATTCTGTTGTGTTTTGTGTAGATAAAACTATCTGATTGGGAGAAGAAGAGGGAGGATGAACGAATTAAGCTATTAGTGAAGGAAGCTGAGGAGAAACAGCAAGGGGATGTTTGGGAATCAGTAAACAAGCATAAGAATCGATTTGTTGAGAGATGGATGATGTCGCGGTAATGCATCATTTTTTCCTGTTATGCTTCTGTTGTGCTTTGTAATGCTGTTTTTTTATGATTAGATTTTTGTTCACTTTTGGGATTAGGAAGAAAATTGAGAATGTGGAACCGGGAGTAGGGAGATGGGTATCATATTTAAATAGGGAGAGAAAGTTGGATTCTGTTGTTGGTAGGCGTCCAATTGCACCTCCAGCACCAAAGGGGCTATATATTTATGGGAATGTGGGAAGTGGTAAGCATGTTGCTCGTCTTATTGGTGTTTAAGTGTGATGTGAAATGTATGAGAAATTCTATTAACCACTCGGCATTTGGTTATGTTAGGGAAGACAATGTTAATGGATATGTTTTATGGTGCCACTGAAGGAGTTATTAAGCACCGAAGCAGGCTTCACTTTCATGAGGTGATTTTACATCGTGCTTGTTCATGGTGCTGGTTATATGTCAACACTACATCTGCAGTCATACTTGACATGCTGGTTGTATTATCTGTCAACAGGAGTCTAACCAAATGGAAGTTAAACAACTTGTATGTTATTCTTGTCTTGTATCAAGAAAAGTTATACTCTGCTGTTCATGCTTGTAGGGTATGCTAAAAATAAACGAACACATGCACAAGATATGGAAAAATCAAGTTGAGAGAAAGTCCTTGCAGTCGAGCATTACTAGTTGGGTTACGAATCTTCCCTTTGATATGAAAGTCAAGGAGTGGTTAGCAGCAGAGGAAAGGTATAAGCAGGATATGCAAATGAAACACATTCTCCCTGCTGTAGCAGATGAATTTCTTATAGATTTGCAATCAGGAGGAAGAGGGGGCAGTGTTCTCTGCTTTGATGAGATACAGGTAATATGATGGACGCATTATATCTCCGTTAATGGATCCTAGATGAGTCAATGCATTATATGGAAATGGTTTAGAATTCTCCTTTCTTTTCATGTTGTACTTGAATAAGTCAGTACTACATGCTTGCGTTTCTTCAATCCCCTAGGCTGATCTTTTACTCTCTTTTTTGTAATTGTGGTTCTATATTACAGACAGTTGATGTATTTGCTATTGTGGCCTTATCTGGAATTCTAAGCAGATTGTTGACATCTGGAACTGTTCTTGTGGCCACCAGTAATAGAGCACCAAAGGATTTAAATCAGGTACTTTCTCTTTTTCCTTTCACTCTGCACCATTCCTCAAACTTGTATCATGATGGGAAAGAATTGGTGGAAGACCTAAAATTTCTTGTGGCTTTTGTTTCGGTATCCTGTGTTTTGTTGCAAGATCTTCCTTGGTTTCCTTCTGTAATTACAAGGCCGGGCTATTTTAAAGCATGGAAGATGCTGGTCGCTGAGGTCTAATTTTGGTCTTCATTTGGCTATAGGATGGCATGCAGCGAGAGATCTTTGAAAAATTGGTTTCAAAATTGGAGAACCATTGTGACATCATTCTGATTGGAAGTGAGATTGATTATCGCCGATTTATAGCACAAAGTTCTAAAGACCTTGTAAGATGCCTTCTTGTCTATACTTTCACTCTTAGTAGTGCCACTGATACTTCCTCTACCTCTGAGTGCTGTTCTTAGGCTAACCTATCTTTCTTTTGTTTAAAATACTCCTTGCACAAATCTCCTGGGTGTCATTGATGGTTTCAGATTATATTTCACTCTCATAAGTACTGCAAATTGACAAAATTCAGTTGAAAGTGTTGCCTCAAGGTTAAGCACGTCTCTAGTCTCTTTAGTGGTTGAATTCACAATTGCATGGTGCAGGTTCACTATTTCTGCCCTTTGGAGAGCAGTGCTGTGGAGGAGTTTGAGAAAATGTGGTGTCAGGTCACAGGTCTATTGGGAGGACAAATCACATCTAATACCATCCCAGTTATGTTTGGGAGGTTTGTTTGGAACCTTATACTGTACCTTTTGTCAACTATTCTAATCCAATTTAAAGATGTCTTTTTCTGCTCTGAAATTAGAACACTGGAGGTTCCTGAAAGTTGCAATGGAGCAGCAAAGTTCACATTCGAGTATCTTTGTGGCCGACCGGTACTGAACTCCCTTCCTCTAGGTTCTTGAGAGTCTCACTTATTGAATAACCTAATCCCTTATTATATGAATAGGATGGTAGGATGATTGATGTTAGGCTCTCATATTCTTCCTGGTTGCCTCTTTTGGATGACGCTTATATCTTCATTGACCACCTGCAGGTAGGTGCAGCTGACTACATTGCAGTAGCAAAGAATTACCATACTGTGTTCATCTCTGATATTCCAGCAATGAATATGGAAATCCGTGACAAGGTACTCCATTAGTTCAGTAAGCCTAATTCCAAGAAATACATGGCAAGGTTACATTAGTTATATTTAATGCTATAGATGGAGATTTTGTGACCACAGAGTAGATATTACGAGTACAGTGGTAAATGTGCTGTTATTTGGTTAAAAGGAAGACAAGGAAATGGATTGAACTGACTAATAATAGCACACTGACACTACATTGGGTTACGCATTTCAGGCACGTCGCTTTATCACCCTCATTGATGAGTTATACAATCATCATTGCTGCCTATATTGTTCTGCAGCTTCTTCTATAGAGGAGTTATTTCAAGGAACTGAAGAGGGAACACTATTTGATTTGGAAAGGTAGTTTTTTCATCATGATATTTGAACTATATAAGCTCCTTTTTCCTCATGCTTTTGAGTCTCTCATAGTGATGCTGAATATCTTTTGCTGCCTGGACAATTTTGTGTTTTCATACCATGCTTGAATTCCCACCCCTTTCTACTCAATTGGTTATCATATGATTTAGTATATTTCTAGAATTAACCCTAGGTGCTTTTTCAGTTGAAAACATGAGTTCATGCTTACGTTGGCATGTAACATGTCTATCTTTTGTTGTCCAGTTTCCAGTTTGAAACTGAGACGGAAGGTGCAAGACTTCGTAGAGATGTTTTAGCTGGAGGCAATGTGGGGTCCGGAGGTGCACCAGAAGCGATAGTTTCTATATTATCTGGTAAAGAAGAGATGTTTGCCTTCCGCCGGGCTGTAAGTTGTTTTCTGCTTGTTCTGAACTCATGAATTGCTCTGTCACCATCTGAGTTTATCATAATTAATTTATTCATTTATGGTTTTCTAGCAATCGAATCATCTTAATAGACAAACAAAATCCCTGTAGGTTTCTCGGTTGATTGAGATGCAAACACCTTTATACCTGGAAGGAGTTAATAGGCTGCATCCTTATTTTCAGAGGCAACGCCGAGGGCTCATAAATAGCCATCCCGGCACCCAACATTCTCAAGTATCAGCATAAGCTGTAAATCACCATACTTATTCAGTGTTACCGGTACGTTATAATGGTCTGTATTTCATATCTCGAATTCGTTATTAAATTATTCTCTTTTTTTCTTGGCTATCAAAGAATAAGCTAGGAATATACGCTGTACACTGTTTTATTTTTAATCAGTCAAAGGGTATTTTTAATCTTGCACAATACCCATTGAATACCACATGTTGTATCTTTCGTATAGAATTCGAAATAAGAATCCTTAGACAAATTGGAGAGCTGCCCATTTCGCATGAGGTCCCATCCCATTAGTCATCAGTGGAATCTGTACTTGTTGCTTTGGTCCTAAAAGTGATTACGTTTCAACTTTTCAACCTAAGAAATGATACCGTAACCAACTATAAACCACATATGGTGCTTCTGACTCGTCTAGACACATATGTGGGTTGTAAGTAAACTCTTTTGTTTATTCAAAACTCAACTACTGTTATCCACCTTAATCATCTTTTTCTTATGACTACTTTTGCTTGATTTCCTTTGTGATTTTGTTCATGATTATGAGAGATGGCTATCTGTGGATTTTGATTTATTGATTGTTTAATAACATTGCATTTATATCACATGCTAGAAACTTAGAAATAACTAATTATTAGGCATCAGTGATAGCAAAATCCTGATCTCTAATCTGTTTTAGCTGGGTGTGGCTGCTGACCCACTATTCCACTAACTAACTAGTGACAAGACTGGTATGACTGTTAAATCAGTTGGCGGCGGAGCCTGATCAGTTGGTGTTGGTGGTTCCGATCCACTTATTTTAAACCCAACTTTAGAAACCACCACAGAGCCAAACGTACAGCCAAAACTCGGGCGGCTCTTCGAAATAGGTGGCGGCAAAAGATTTGTCGCAAGAGTAGTAGTGTACTAATATATCTTAGAGATAAGCTGATAAGGCGATGACCATGTACAGGTGGTGAACGTGCATATATGCTAGATTCTGATAAAGATAATCCCACTCGAATTTGATTCTAAAAAGTAAAAACGTGAACTTCATCCAAAGATAATAAAAAAATCTAATGTGAACTCTAGTGAAAATGTTTAAAATTGTTAATTTATTTTTATTATTAAAGTTGGCACTTGGCAGGCACTACAGGTTTTTGCTTTCTGGATATGTTCTGTCGAGTCTGTCGACTGATTTCGTTTAGAAAACTCACACTACAGTGTGGCCAAAGCGTAGAAGTTAGAACAAGAATCCTGTGGACCTTTTACACGTAAATGCAAGCGTCTGACTCCTAAATATTGGTACCTTAGACGCGTTGTGATTGACTAAGGAAATTATTAATTTTGATATATATATACACATATATAAATTAATCATAAGTTTGATCTACGTTGTGAAAACGACATGCATGCATTAACCTAGTTATGTTTAAAAGAAATACTTCCGATTTTTTAGATTCAATGCGCTATTTGTCTATTTTTATGGTTGGCGGAAACGGTCAGATATATTTGTATAATGAATTTATGGTAGTTAGATGTAGCATCTGGATCGAGTTTTTCTAAGGAATGCTTGGGATGTATAAAATCTAGCTACATGCTTGAATACAAATCTTATTTTTATGTACTTTTCCGTCACAAAAATTCTAATCTTTGGTTGTGTATTCCGATCTTTTGACGTAAAATGAAACGAGATTTCACTTTGGATGAGAGAAAATATACCAGTAATAATGGTTCTTTTGTTTTTTAATGGCAGTATCACATTCATTATCATTTTGCATCAAGGCCGGCCATCGATGTGGTGGCAAACGCAAAGGCGGTATAAAATACTACTAACTTATTGAATATGCAACTTCCACTTGTACATTCGAATTCCATTAGGTAGGGAAATTATTGTTTTACTGATCAATTAAGGAAGAAGATAGCAATTACAAAGGTCCAATTTCTTCATGAAAAAAAAGAAAAAGATCGCCCAGTTGGCAATCTATATAATTTTCCCTTCTATTTTACATGGCTTTAATTTGATTGCTAAATGTATGTCAATGCCATGGTGTAACCAAACTGCAATTCTCCTTCAAATCCTGCAAAAATCAAATGTATAATGGTGTTATAGAAGGAATAACAACTTTATATCGAAATCACAACAAATCATGTCCGTACGGAATCTTCCCACTAAAAAATAAAGTATTTTCAAAAAATAACTAATTATACGTACTGGATATATTCGACGTTAATTCTTGCGGTAGGAGAATTTGAGACGGCGGAGAAAGCATCATTTGACAAGAGGATGGTAGATGGACAAGGCGATCTTCTACAAACGTCGACAACCCTGACGTCAATTGTCCCTTCCTTGCATGGTCTGTTGTTACCACTCAAACACTTCATCCTATACCTTCTTCCACAAGCTGCTCCATTGTCCCACAATCCTTCACTCACTGCAACAAATAGATTCCCTGGTGGGAATTGATCTTGCCTGTTTCCGTTACACCTAGTAGCTGCATACTCAAACATATATATAGATCATTAGTATCCGCTAGTGACGACAAAGTATATCATCCGTAAATATCTCAAGTTGGAATCATACGCCAGTTTGGTAATAAAAGCACAATTCACTCGAGTGGAGGAATCGTAACGAAAAACACGTAGTAAAAAGTAAAAAGATGGATCATGAAATGAAAATTAAAATGAAATTACTCACGTAAATATGGAGGATTGTATGAAGAAGCCGTGCCGATATCCCCAAGTACAGGGTTTGCTTGATTAAGGAGAAGATTAAACACGATTAGGATGACGATTAGCACCATGTTTAATTATTATTATGAGGTGATTGATGAATTCTATAGATTCTTCCCGCTAGCAGCATACGCGCTCTTCATGCCAACACCGGTATTTATAGTTGGTGCTGGCGTGCACCGGCCCTCTCTTTATTTAAAAAAAGGAAATAAATTATATTATATTTATGTTTTTAGAATGACCATTAATTTATTTATTTTAGTGGATTTTGGAGTAAACGTCATCCATCGGTGACATGAATGGTTCGGTATTTTTATCTCGTTGCTAATTCAATCGTTAAGAATTAAAGTTAATTAGTTGATTTTTTTTATGTGATTAATTACTGTGCTTATTATATTACTTCAACTTTGATGTTATTCCATCGGTTATATTTTTTCACATTCTAACCGTTTTGTCTTTAGGAATAAGAATCAACAACTGTGGATTGTGGTGGTGGGTTAATATGTATATTTCTTCTTCTAGAGAGAATGGAGGATTGAATAGCCTTTATGTCACGGGCAACTTGCCTCATTCGATCTCAAAATGCAACTCTCCTAGTCCTATGAACATGTGATTGGTCACTTTCTTTTAAAATATTATAAATTTATATTGCCGTTTTTTCTATTTCCCAAACTCGAACGTAAGTCAGTGCAATCCGTCTTTCCTGCATAAACAACGTTCCTGATTGGTAGAGCCTAGAAATTTAATGCTCCACGGCACCAGCAATTAATTAAGACTGTCATTCCGGTCAATATATAAGATCCCAATTATTTCAAATTTGAGTCGGCAAATTAAAATTTAGAACAACCTCATACTAGCTGAATTAAGAACTTATCGGTAGGGTGATTATTATGTATTTTCCAAACTGCCATGATTATTGCTCAAGAAGTGGACTTTTTTTCATGTCGACGAATTAAGTGGGCTACATTAAGTTGAGTTCGTTTGTAATTATTCGGTGGGCTGTGGCCCAATTTATAATAGCGAGTTGGATTCTATCTTCTTCGCTTCTTTGATTTCCACTTTTCTACAAGGAAGGAGGATGGATGTTTCATAACAATCAAGTAGCTTCCATTGCCAAATCCTAACTATGCTCTACAGAACACACTCTACATTACATGTACCACGACGGGGGACTGAAGTAAGAGAAGGATTCACCTTTGTAATGGCGTTTGATTGTTGCATCCTCCATGCTATAGATGCCCATATCATGCCCCCCCAACAGCTGGACCGTAATTATCAAACCCCGTCAGGTAGTCAGTCGTCTGTGAAATAAATACTGTTGGCTTTGCAGCCAGGGAAACTTGAGGCAGACACAGATACAGAAGAATTAAAACCCAAAAACAATGCTTGATCCCCCAAGTCATCAACCTTTTCCAACTTGTATTTGTATCTACTTCCTTGCTCCGTGTTTTCTACCAGCTTCATAATTATGAACCCAATAGTAACATAGCATGGATCATCACTAAAAACACAGCATGTATCATCGTCGTTCTCTTCTTCTTCAGATTGTTCCCCCTCATTTTCATAATCTGCATCATCCACTGTGTTGGCAAGACTATATCCTTGAAAAGCACGACTGAATATTTGACCCCCATATACTCGTGAAACCAACAAAAGTTGCCCCGACGACTCAACAAGATACTTCTCCATCTGGAGCTGGTGCAATAGCTGTAGCCTTAGGATTTTGATCATCGCCAATGTCACAAATAAAAGTAACCCCATGAATATCTACAGCATAAAATCTTTCCTTGAAATAAACAATGTCGCTGAAACAACGGGACGTGCTTGGTACATACATAAAATCAGTCCATGCTTTGTCTCCAATTCGAGCGAATGCCAATAGTTTTATCCCAGCATAAATAGTCATGA
>NBIL01144259.1:0-11342 GCA_002752925.1 Viola pubescens var. scabriuscula
ATGTTTCTTGAAGAAATATGCACAACACTCAATCGAAACATATGAAAGAAAGAGGGTCTTGACCTAAATCCAGTCAATTCAAGGAAACATGGAAGCATTACAGCAGAAACTAAAGGATTTGGAGTCTTGAAATTGGAATTTTGGGAACTTAGCTACAAATACGAATAGAGCATCAAAATTGATATTTTAGCAACAAAAGTGTCTGTATAGAAGCAAGAGCAAACACTAATTATTCCTCAGATAAGCTGCAGGGCTCTTGGAAGCAGTGAATCTATAGATCATAACATGCAAGTAACTCTCTCCCGCGTTCACGATCTGCGAAGGGAAGTTCGGATGATTGACCGAGTCAGGGAATCCCTGAGTTTCCAATGCGTATCCAGCATACTTTTGGTATGTAAACCCAGTTTTCCCCTTGACACTATCAAGCTTATTACTTGTATAAAACTGGACCCCAGGTTGGTTAGTCCACAGCTCCATTTTCCTCCCTGACACACTCTCCCTAACCACAGCAACCTTCTTCAGGTGTCCCGGGTTCAAGTCATCGATTGCGTAGTTGATATCGTACCCATCGGGAAGCTGGTTGAACAAGGTTCCAATCTCATGACCTTCCAGGAAATCATATGGAGTGTCTTTCACGGCCGTGAGTGTTCCGGTAGGGATCAGCTCGTTATCGACCGGGGTGACTTTGGATCCGAAAATCTGTATAGTGTGATTGAAAATGTCACCACTGTCGTGTCCACCAAGATTCCAGTAAGTATGCTGGGCCAAGTTCACTGGTGTTGGCTTGTTGAGAGGCCTGGCTACCATTTTCACACCTAATTTGTTCAGTCCAATTATCATATATGTAACAGAAACAGAGAGATCACCAGGAAAACCTGCCACCAGAAACAAACAACTTTGTCAACCACCAATCAGTCAAAGGGCTGGTGTTCGAGTCGAGTCACCTAACCGAAAGGATAGAAACATACCTTCTTCACCATCAAAACTGTCATAGGTGAATGTTATATGGCTATCTGGGTTGTAACTGTATACCTTCCAAACAACATCACTGAATCCTTTAGGCCCACCTGAACAAAAATAAACAGATGGAAAATTATTAGTGATTTCCATTGAACAACAGTTTGCACAATTTATGAAAGATTGAATTAGCTAGTGAGTGAAAAGTATAGTGTACCATGTAGAACATTTTTGCCTTCATTAGGGACCAATTTGTAAACTGTTCCATTGAGAGAGAATTGAGCTCCTCCAATTCTGTTAGCAACACGTCCAACAACAGCTCCAAAGTAGGTATTGTCATTCTACACCACCATAAAAGAAATATTCAATTACAAGAAAGTATAGGAAGGAAAATACAAATAAATAAAAAATAATAATAAACTAAAATGAACCTTATATTCATCAACTGAATCAAACCCAAGGGCTATATCTGCTAGCTTCCCTGTTGGAAAAACAAACAAACAAAACATTAAAAAGAATGTGAAAAGTTTTGAACACCACCATTTTTGGAGAAAAGGGCAGTACCATTTTTGTCAGGGAGGACAGCAGAAAGAAGAGTGGCACCATAGTTGGTGAATTTAACAGAGAAAACACCTCTCCTCAATTCATAAGTACCAATCTCAGGCTCTGATCCAATAATAGCTTCAGAAAAATATCCAGACAGTAAAATCAGGCAAACAAAGGAGTAAAACAAGAAAGATGATGGCTTAGCCATTTCTGGAATTAAGGTATAAAAAGGATGTGTGTTACACTAGAAGCAGAGAATTGTTGTGTGTGTGTGTATATAAGGTGAAGGGTTAGAGAGTTGTGGTAAAAAATATTACCAGATAAGGATATTATTGTTCTTATTAAGATAATGATTCTGAATCTATCTATCACTTTTCTGTTATCATCTTTATAGTGATAATAGTTTGTTTGCTGTTCTCTTTTTAGCCAAGAAAATGGCATGAGAATAGGAAACCTGAGGAGATTGTCTGGTGTTTATTCACTTAGTGGAATTTCTCCATTTGACCAGGAAAATCACATATAACTCATTTAGTGAAACCCTTTATAGAACTCAACCCTGCCCATGTAAAATACTCATTTTGTATGTTTCTAGGATGTTGTTTTTGTTCATAAAGTAATTGTTTAGTTCAATTAATTTCTATACTACACTTGTATAACACATGATTTACCTTATATACTCAGAAATATACACTATATATGTCATTTTAATATTCATTTATCATTCTTATAAATTAAAGTAATTAACCAAAAATCAGGACTAATTTGATATTTTCATAAACGTAATTTAGCTAATCAGAAAATTGGAAGCATAAGGATGAAATTGAAACTAAACCATAAAATTTCATATCTAACTTACCTAATTTTTTGATAAATCATAATTTAATTAATAAATGAACAAATCGTACAATTAGATAAGTCCATTCTTGAGTTAAAGTGAACAAGAACAACTCGTGGACTAGAGTCAAGAACCAACAATTAGTTATTATTATTATTAATCTAAACACGCGATTGTATTAGATCATTGATAAAATGAATTTTTAAATTTGCATACTAATTTTATATAATAATAATTATATTGTTCATAGCTAAATATCTATAAGGTAAATATCATTTATCAACACCAAATCTAATGAACATTTGTGAACAAAACGAGAGATTTGTGAACATTTATATATAAAATTACATTCACTTTCATACGTTGTAATACACAAAAGATATTACACTATAAATAAACGTTCACAACTAATATAGTTATACGATAAATAAAATAAATAATTCTACAATTTAATCAAATGAAAAATGAAACTGACCTTAGCTTCCGTTAGCATATATGAACACTACCTAAAGAGTATTTGTGAACAAAATGAAACTCTCGTGAACTTATATAGAGAATTGTGTGGCTTTTCATATATTTAAAATTCAATCCTTTTAAATTTCATAACTTATATCATAATTTCTAATTAATTAAATAAATTCTATTTAATAGTGCAACCTAAAAAATTTAACTTAATTAATTAATAAGTTTGATGGAAAATAATATCAAATTATAAAAAATTATTAATTATGTGACACGTGTCAATTTCTAAAGTATAGAATGGATGACACATGGCATCACATTAGAAATTAAAGAATCTTAGGTAACTTCTTTTCAAACTTCAACAAAAGTTTCACCACATTTTATATATATTTATATATAGATATAGACATAGATAGACGTAGATATAGATTGGTTCTGAAAAGTTATTAACTTGTTATGTCCCGCCTGCCACCCTAGCTCCATCCTCTCACATCAGAGAAGGGAGAAGGGTTAGAAGAATAGTAGGTCAGATCAACGCAGCACAAGATTAGTTATTGTGGTTGAGACCTAAACTGATGAATGACATGAAATATTAAAAAGATAAGGGAACATTATAAAGATCCTTAAAATAAAATCTATGGAGGCGTGTAAATATGTTAAGTTTAGGGACCATTGTAACATAATTTTAAATCTGTAAGGACTAACATGTTTACTTCAACTTTTCTAACTTCATTATACAGAGTTTACAAGGAAAAAGAAGAGAAAACTAGAATAATAAATCAAACAATTAAAATATACAATGAGCAAAAAGGCAATATATATATAATGTTATCATCTATAACAGAGAATCAAGTAAGAGTGTGGGATTGCTGGGCTCCGGTTGCAACCTTGATGAAGACATCCTCCAATGTGGTATCAGACAGACCCCATGCAAAGACTGTAAACCTTCTTTTCGCATCCTCAACTGCCTGAAACACATCTGCAATCTTCACCTCATGCTTTGGCATCTCAAACTTCTGGGTTCCTGCCATATGGTATGTTCTTTCTGCATTAGGCGAGAGCCGGCGCACAATGTCCACCACTTCCTGCTCATCATCCATGGATGTTGTCATGGTGAACACATATGACCCTCCATATCTACCCTTCAGCTGCATAGGCAACCAAATTAAAGGATCAGCAATCATTTATCTGCAAAATAACTTAGAATTCAAAACACAAAAACTAGCAAGTCTGCTGGTGTTCGAATTTGATCGATAGCAGAGAGATTCATGTCAACAAGGCAACTTCAAGAATCAACAGAATTGAAAATGGTGTTTTCTATTTCCTAACATAAGATTAGACAAATAGCAAAAAAAGGGGTTGTAGTTTCTTTAGTATAACAACAAAAGACTCCAATCTTTGATGTGCTTTGCTTCTCAAGTGAAATAAATCTCTTTTTGGAAGCAAATAATTTTCGATAAGCATACCTCTTTTGGATTTCCTACGCACTGTAGGCTACCACTAACAAAAATTCCTAATCGATCACACAGGTACTCTGCCTCTTCCATTGAATGTGCTGAAAATTCAAAAGACAAGCACTGTCAATACCGCGGCGAGCCACAGAACTATTTTATGCTAGTTCCAATATATTGTGTCATTTCCATGTTCATGAACGTGTGTGCGAATGAAAGAGAGAGGGGCGTACTAGTGAGAATAATTGCTCGGTCTTGCTTCGCACGCTTAACCACATTCCATAAATTGCTTCTTGAAGCAGGATCTAAGCCAGTACTGGGTTCATCCATATAAACAACCTGGAAAAATTCCAAGGATTATGAGATGCAAAAGAGCATTGAAGGTATGCAGTTATCCAAATGTCTCGTGCAGGAAAATATATTTAGGAGAGTGATCATAACATACTTTGGGATCCCCAATCAATGATATGGCAACACTGAGCCTCCTCTTCATACCTCCACTGTACTTTCCAGATTGCTTGTCAGCAACGCCTCCATTAAATAGGTTGACGCTCTTGAGAGATTCTTCAACAGCCTACAGCAACAGAAAAGAATAGAAAAAAAAATGAATTTCTATGGATTATATTTATGTTTCAGTTGTTCATTATTAACCGTAGCACTTATTGTGCACGTAAAACGGAAAATGACAATCTAATGGAAAGGAGGATAATAAAGTACCTGTGTCAAAGCTCTGCCTTTGAGGTTCTTAAGCCTGCCATAAAAGAGCAAATGCTCCCTTCCTGTTAGAGTTTCCCAGAGCAAGCTGCATTTTTACAGGATGGAAAGAATGGTCAGAGGAATTCATCTTTTCTGTTGAGATGGAAAATGCACAAGAAAGAAAAGAACAAAGATTAAAATAACAATTAGCTTACTCATGCTGTGGGCATACACCCATGCTGGTATAAACCCAGTCCATATGTTCTCGTATGTCTAGACCCTCGACAAATGCCGTGCCTGTTGTTGGCTTTGTGAGTCCAATCATCTAATCAACAGAGTAATAATGTCTTGTAAACGTAGAGAATAAAACTCCACATAAATCTTAATTTGCATAGAAAAAGTTCATATTCAGTGAGACAACTTCCTCATCTGTATGAATTTGGTAAGAGCAGAAATTTGTACTGACCATACTAATAAAGGATGTCTTCCCAGCACCATTGGGACCAAGCATACCGAAGCACTCCCCTCGGGGGATAGCAAGAGACAACCCTTTGACTGCCAGTTTCTCGGGGTTTCCATCTCTTCCTGGATACACCTTTCGGAGGTTGTCACAAACTATTGAATGAGTTAAGCCTGGTTCCAGTAATATCTGTTCAACTCTTTCCCTCTGCAATGGCAGCACAGAGAAGAAAATTAGCATTTCATGTGAGACGATGAATGATGATCAATGGATATTTTGAAAAAATCTAGCTGTCAGGTTTGCGGGAAACTACATATGCACCCAGCATATAACTAATGCCATGGCTCTGCAATGATCACAAGCAGCACTAGGGTGTGACACTACCTTAAAATATTTATTTGACAAACAGTTACGAATGCACTGACACTCACCTCAAGTATTTGAAACTCGAGACTAAGCATGACACAGCCGAAAAAAAGTTCAACGTGTCATTTAAACCCACTATCAGCATAAACTAGAAGAGTTAACCCACTATCAGCATAAACTAGAAGAGTTAAGCCATCTTAGCAGGTGCAGCAGATAGAGGAAGAATTCTACTAGGAAATCAAAACTCGGTATCGAAGTTAGATACAAGGAAGTGTTACCTCCTGAATGACATCAGGTTTCTCCATATCAACAAAAACTTTAGATCCCTGCCTTCGCACACTAGGCTTCCGGAGAGGTGATGGACGCTTTCTCTTTAATTTTTTCAAGAAAAATAAAGGACTTTTCCCACCACCAGATGACAAAATGTAATCCACATAATAGGCAACAAGAAGAACCACCAACCACTCGATAAGCATGATAATTATTACATCTTTCATCCCATTTCTACTATCATTTAAGTCTTTCCACCGCATCCCATTAGTTCCCATAAAATTCCCTGTGAAGGAATATTCTGCAAACTCATATAGCCCACGATATAGAGAAAACCCAGGATATAACTCCATGATAATGATCCATGCCTCTGCAACAACAGAAAATTAAGTCAATAACGAGTGGAGCTGGTGAAATAAGGCTAAAACAACAGAAGGTTCTGTTGCGAGCATATTGGATTCCTTCAAAGCACCATTCAGTTACACGGATGATGATAAGCACCCACAATGTGTAAAATTCCCGTTCACAAAACAGATGTAGCAACAATAGATGCAGTAGCACAAAATCAGTACGCCGCATTGCTTTCCCATGCACCCCAAAAATTTGTTCACAAATCAGTAAGAGATGAGTTGAGATTGCTTTACTTCACTTTCATGAATGACTCTACTTACTTGGGAATGATGCATCTTGAAGGAAGGCCTGGAAAAGAAAGCCACCTAAGAGCCCAGTTCCAAAGACGCATATGTAGCCAACAACTGTAACAATCAAAATTCAACCACCAAGAACAAGAACATTAGGTGATAACTAAAAAGTAATAACAAACATAAACTATCCAAGCAGCTAACATCCAACCTGTAGCAGTCTTCACATTTTTAAAGAAGGCAGAAAGTAAAAAGGCCAAGGAAATTTGCAAGTTTGTGTAGATAAAATAGAACACAAATTGGATTGTGTAGTCATTCAATGTGAAGAACTTCAACCCTGCAAAAATTCGGTGCATTAGTAATATGAAGCAAGGACAAAACGAGAAAGCATCATTGTCTGGAATAATACCAACCTATAAGAGACCCAAATATCACAAAAACCAGCATGTACAACGCTGACACGAAAAGAAAATATGCATAAGAAATCAGCCAATAAGGCCCATCACCAAGCCCATGCATCTTCATCATTATCCGCAGTTTTTGTTCCTTCTCATAAACCAATGCTGTCAACACCACCTATGTGAAGAGTCGAAAAAGAAGATTACAGACATGAATGAAGTTGTTATTATTGCATATCGGGCCTAGAACAAAGTAATAATGGTGAATTCAGTTATTGAAACAAAAAAAGTGTTATCTTATGTTCATTTCTCTGTAGGAGGTCTTTTTATTATTAATTATAATTTGTGCCCGGCCATACTTGTCAGTACCAGGCAATAAAGTTAATCAGGTCAATGGTTCCAGTCATGATTCAACCAAAATGCAGACCTTAAAGCAAATAATCTCTAATACAAAACGTTTCACATGCTTACAGGGAAAAGCTGCAGAATAACCCAAGTAAAGAAGAGCGTGCCAAGAATAGACGCAACATCAATCCTTAGCTCACTACCAGCTTTAGGCATTTCTTTGACAAACTCAAACTGCATTCTTGTACCAGACCCTCGTAAGAACTGAAGATAAGCATTTGAGGCCTGAAAATATAGAAATGTCAGCTTAAAACCAGAGTTCTTTGTGAATAAGACCCCAGAAAGCATTGGAATAAATAGAATGCAACAATTCAAGACAAAATTGAAGTAGAAGAAAAGCAAAAACTGAAAGGAAAAGAAGAAGGATAAAGGGGGAAAAAAGGAAAATGACCAAGAAGGCAAACCATGGTTTGAAACTCATAGAGCCTTTCACCATAAATTACCTTGAAACAGTAACAAAAATTTGTAGTACGATAATACCCAAAGAGTCAAGTATAGAATAAGTTGGCATACAGGAAAGTTAACGAATATTAAACCAAAACCACATACAAGAAAACCAAAAATCACTAATACAGAATCAAGTGTCTACCAGATTCACTGCGCGTGGAATCCGCAGCAAGTTGAATGAAGAACCAGAACTTCTGTCCTTATAAGTCTCATTGTACCAAATGCTCGCATTGAAATTATTTTCGTTAGAGTTTAAGAAATCATAAGCTGCAAAAGATAAAAGTCGTTAGAGTTCCACAAAGGATACAGCTCTTTTACTACATCAACTCCTATAAAGAAATCAGCAGTACCAACCTCCAAGTATCTCATTAATCAAGGAAGCTTCATTTCCTTTCTGAAAACCTCTGAATAACTCGTCATTAACCTCAGAAGAACTATTACGCCACAAGTTTACACCTTGAAGACAACTTGTTTCTGTTTTCAGGAAAAAATGTATAAACAATTATAGAACAATGTAGAAAATTCACAATAGCTAATACACTTGGCCACAGTGTTAAATCTCAACAAAATTTTATATCTGCATATCCACATAAAAACAAATCCGCAACATATTCCCACCGATCAAGACAATGCGCCCCTCATAATTAAATGCATACATGCTATTAAAGAAGAATTTGGTACCTTTTGTGAATTGAAAGTTTGTTTGATCAAGGGTAACGGAAACATTGAAGGCAGAGTTAGGTAAGCACTGACGTTGAATGCTATAGAGGGGAGTGTTCTCAATGAAAGCAGGATCGAGGAAGTTATCCTGTTGGGTATCTGAGTGTGAACCCTGAATCATTTTTTGAAGTAACATTAGCAACAAAACCTCCCATTTAAGAAGAAGGATATAGTAAGAATAACAAGAAACATTCAAACAATTAGCATTTAGAAAGAGCAAAACAGGAAGAAAAGTGGGAGAAAAATGCTCAAGGGTAAAAACAAAACTTACCAATACACTGTAAGAGGAATTAAGAGGGGAAGGACTTGTGAACATACTCCCAGCTAAAACTGTAAAAGAGTCAAAAAAAAAAAACAATTCAGTTTGGAAGACGCAAGGCAAACAAGCTATATAGAAGCAAGAATATGAAGCAGGGGGAAGGGAGAGAGATACCTTCTCCAAGAGTTTGATTATTTCCAGTAACAAGTATAGTTACAGGACAGGTTCCGGTAACCCTGCATGACTGATCCGGCAAGTCTGTATAAACAGAATCTCTAACTGCCCGATACTCGGGATCAGGAACTTGTAGCACTGGAGGCCAGTGGAGCGGATAAGGAACGGGGCAGCTGCTGCCTTGATCCAAAGTTGAGTACTGCAAACCACATACATTCTCGCACGTTCCATCTCCATTCGTATCAATGCAAGAACAACCACACCTATTGCTAGTGCCGTTTAATTGATTATCAATAAGAACTTGAGTGACAACTAGCAGTATACATAGGAGAAATGGGAAGCAAATGAGGCGCAGATTCGTCTTAACATTTCGTTTCTGCAAGAAAGAAAGCAGAGATAAACATCCGAGGTGACACTCGAATTCGAGAACCTACTGTTACTTTGCCACCAGTAGTGGGAAAAATCAAGACTAAAATTCGCAACAATCCAATACCATAACTCTAAGGATACTATTCAAGGCTAACCATGCACACACAAAATCAATCAAACGAAACCGAAAATCGAAACAAGAGACCAGAAAGAAACTTAATAACAGAGCAAGAGAGAGGAAGAGACCTGATAGGTTAAGTTCTTCCGAAGCAAAGCATCCGCCTGAGTCCAGAAACTGGAAGAGTCGTGTGCCCTGTCGTCCATTTTGAATTTGAGGTTTCAATGGCTGCTTTTCTTTCTCTCTTTTCTTCTTTCCCGCCAACAATTGAAGCACAAGATTTCTTTTTCTTTTTTTCTAATGATTCTTTCCCTTTTGTTTCATTTCTTGTTTTGCAACTCCAGAGCTGAGAGCTTTAAAGCTGACACCCACACTTATAAAGGAGACGAAACATTCGAATAACGTTTTGACCATTCTGGGGCCGGATGTCCCATCTATTACGAAAATGCCACAGGATTGACCGTTCATGAAACAGGGAATGAAAATAGATTCGAACTTGCGTCGTCTTTTAAATTCCAAAACTACCCCTCAGTCCAATGTCTGTTTTGCCCTTGACGCGTTTTGAACGCTTGGTCATAAATTTTAACTCCAATGGTACCCTTGTAATTGTTTATAATATCCAAACTGTCCTTTAAGCTCAGGTCATGCACAAAATGGAAAAACTGATTGCTACTATTAATAGTCAATAGTCAATTACATAGCATCATACTATAATATACTAATAAGAGTTCTTTATTTGTGGAAGAGTCAATTGTCTCCGCTAATTAATTATAATTTTTTTTTCTCAAACCATACTGTTACTATTTTAGGTGCTGATTATTTCGGATTCGAATCGAACAGGATCAAAAAAGATGGTAAAGTTTTCTCTCACAAATTTTAACATAGCTGCATATTTCGAATTCGAACTTAAATCATCTGATTAAACTAAAAGAGATATCTATCGGTTAATCTATATATCCCCATGTCGGAACTTAGTAATTAGAATTGTTAATCAGTTGAAGCTTGTGAAAGACTGAAAGTAGCAGTTAGCAGTTATCCATTCAACAGAAAGGAACATGGATGGATTTTAGTTTTCAAGTCTTTAGATTTTTCCCCCTTAATTAGAAGATTCCTGTCCTGCCGGTTTTGAACAAGTCTACCTCCCATGGAAATGCATTGGAAATGTAAATGTGGATGTTGGTTTGTGGGACGGGGAAAGGTGTATGAATTATGAAGTTTAATTATTTCATAAAAATTAAATACTAATGACATTTCCATGGTACTGTGTGATTGGGATTATGATTAAATTATTATAGAAGCATTTCTTAACAGACAAAATAAGAGAAACTTCCCAGAAATTAAAAAAACAGTTTGACCGATTGATAGTTTTGCTTGCAAAGGATACAACCTCAAAAAGGTCAGATTAGAAATGTCAATTAATAAATGCGATAGTAATAATTCCATAGGGGGACTGAAAATCCTATATGAAGCTTCGGGTTTCAGATTAAAATGTAGCATAAAATAAATCAAACTTAACATGCGGTACAATTTGTTTGTTTAATGACCCCTAATGCGGGCATAATCTTACTTATGTGTCGAATTTTTTTTAACAGAGAATGTGTCATATCACCATTCTGTAACACATTGAACAAACAAATTGTAGAAAGGAGTAATTAATCAAAATATTAAAGTATCCTAAGATTTACATCATTATACCCTATATATACTATTTTTCTTAAAAAAAATTACTCCTTTTAACTAATTAATCTTTTTTATGAGTCTCTTTAAA
>NBIL01144274.1:0-10784 GCA_002752925.1 Viola pubescens var. scabriuscula
ATTAGGATTAGGATCAATATTTGTTAGCTACTTTTGGTGATTTCATTTAAGATCTTTCTGAAAAGTAAGCAGTTCTCCTGTCAAAGTTTTATCTCATGAAAATAATGAAATTGTTATAATATTATCATTTGTCATCGCAGTAATTATTCAAAAGTTAACATATTTTTTAAAAACAATAGCAACTATACATGTACTGGTCTACTCATAAGTACAGTGAAAGTCATTGCTGTGCCAGTATGCCAAGTAGCTTGTATGGGAGTTATAGGTAAAGTGGTAAGATATATAGTTGTCATTTGGAGTAACTTTTACTAGTACTATTGTACTAATTTTGTGTGTGCGCGCTTTTAAAATATATATATATATATGATAGATATATCATCATTTGTTTTTATGGAAACACTAATAAAACAAAATGGAAAGTAGTGTTTTGTCCCACTATATTTATTAAATTTTTGGACAATGCTAAGTGGCCCACTGAGATGGGTTGATAGAGTAAATCAGAGGGGTAGAGTAACCCATCTTAAATACCCCTCTGATTTACTCTATCAACCCATCTTAGTGTGCCATCTCAGTGTGCCAATTAGCATTGTCCAAAGAAGTTACGAGTGTTCTAGAGAGTAAATAAAATTTAGAATAATGCTAATTGGCACACTGAGATAACACAGGGTTGATAGAGTAGAGGGGTATTTTTGTAAAAAGCACATAATTTACAAATTAGCATTATTCAACTTCTTTTACTATAATAATAGAGAGAACGATTGAGAGTTTTCGTTTTACATTCTTGGTGCTTTTAGTAAGAGGTTGCAGCTGCTAATGAGTTTGTAGCTTATTGTATTCTCTGCAGAGAATGGAAGGGTTAAGTTTCAGATTTGAGTCTTCTAACTTGAAATTTCAATCTAGGAAGAAAAAATAAAAACCTGAGGGGCAGCATGCAGTTCATCAGTAGGAGGAGATTTTTTTCCTAAGCATCATGCTATACTAGACAGGATCATTATCAAATATATGTTTTAGTTTTAGTAATCAAAATTCATCTAACTTAATGATTGCCTTACAGATCCCTTGGCATGGCACTTCCTGACTTGAAATATTTCACAGAAGCTGTTGTTGCTGCTACTAGAATATTCAGCAGGATTGATAGAGTTCCTGAAATAGATGGTGAAGAATCAAAAGGACTTGTATTAGATAAAATCCAAGGTGAAATAGAATTTCAGCATGTCAGATTCACATACCCTTCTCGGCCAGATTCCACTGTTCTTAAAGATTTCAACCTCAAAGTTGAAGCTGGACAAACAGTTGCTCTTGTTGGTGCAAGTGGCAGTGGAAAGTCCACTGCAATTGCATTACTTCAGCGATTTTACGATGTGGATGGTGGAACTGTCAAGATAGATGGCGTTGATGTAAGAACATTAAATCTGAAATGGATAAGAGGAAAAATGGGTCTTGTTAGTCAAGAACATGCTTTATTTGGGACATCAATAAAGGAAAACATCATGTTTGGAAAGCTAGACGCCACCATGGATGAAGTCATGGCTGCAGCAACTGCTGCAAATGCTCACAACTTCATCAGACAGCTTCCTGAGGGCTATGAAACAAAGGTATAGTTAATTTTTAATAGGTAATAGAAAACAACATGGTGTTAGTTGAGCTACAAATGCTTAATGCTAGTATATGCCTGTTATGCTAAGCGCCATCTATTTCTTGAATCTGATTTTGACCAAATTAGGAGTTGCTCTGATTTCTTAAGTGTAACAGGTTGGAGAGCGCGGAGCCCTTTTATCTGGTGGACAAAAGCAAAGGATTGCCATTGCTAGAGCCATCATCAAGAATCCTGTGATTCTCCTGCTTGATGAAGCAACAAGTGCCCTTGATTCTGAGTCAGAAACACTGGTTCAGAATGCGCTCGATCTGGCCTCAATGGGAAGAACTACTTTGGTAATTCTACTACACCTACTTATATATGTTGGGTTCTATTTGCATGACTAATCACAATTCCTTCAATATTTTTCAAGTATCAATTTGTATAACTTGCAAATTATTGGTGAACTTCTAGGTGGTTGCTCACAAGCTATCCACGGTACGAAATGCAGACCTCATTGCAGTTGTAAACAATGGCAGTATCATTGAAATAGGCTCACACAATGATCTCATCAATATTGAAAATGGTCATTATGCTAAACTTGCAAAGTTTCAGAGACAATTTACTTTTGACGAACAAGAGCAGAATCCTGAAAACCGCATTTCTTCAGTCACGAGAAGCAGTGCTGGACGGCTAAGTGCAAAATCAAGTCCAGCCATATTTGCTTCACCATTACCTACTATTGAGAGCCCAAAACCTGCATCTCATCCTGCTCCTTCCTTCTCGCGCCTTCTCTCCTTAAACATGCCCGAATGGAAGCAATGCCTAATAGGAAGCACCTCAGCTGCAATTTTCGGTTCTGTCCAACCAATTTATGCCTTAACCATTGGTGGCATGATTTCAGCTTTCTTCGCACCAACACACGAAGAAGTAAATGCTCGAATTCGGACATACTCTTTGATATTCTGCTCACTATCTCTGATTTCTATCATTCTCAATCTTGTCCAACACTACAATTTTGCTTACATGGGTGAGAGACTAACAAAGAGAATCCGATTACGAATGTTAGAGAACATCTTGACTTTTGAGCCAGCTTGGTTCGACGAAGAACAGAACTCCAGTGGGGCATTATGTTTGAGATTGAGCAAGGATGCCTCCATGGTTAAATCCCTCGTTGCAGACAGACTCTCTTTGCTGATTCAGACAACATCTGCAGTCACCATTGCCATGATTCTGGGTCTAATTGTAGCTTGGAAGCTAGCGCTTGTCATGATCGCAGTCCAACCCCTAGCAATCCTATGCTTCTACACCAGGAAAGTTCTGCTGTCAAGCATGTCAGCAAACTTTGTCAAATCACAAAACCAAAGCACTCAAATTGCAGTGGAAGCAGTCTACAATCACAGAATCGTGACTTCATACGGTAGTCTGGGAAAAGTACTGCAACTTTTCGACCAGGCTCAGGACGAACCAAGGAGGGAAGCCAGGAAAAAAGCATGGTTGGCAGGAATAGGAATGGGGTCTGCTCAATGCCTAACTTTCACCTCATGGGCACTAGATTTTTGGTATGGAGGTACATTGGTTGAGAAAGGGCAGATATCAGCAGGGGATGTGTTCAAAACGTTTTTCATCCTGGTAAGCACAGGAAAAGTTATAGCTGAAGCAGGAAGCATGACTTCTGATATAGCCAAAGGATCAGCTGCAGTAGCATCTGTGTTCCAGATTCTTGACCGCCTATCCCTAATCCCAGGATCCTACCATGTAAGTTCCATTTCTTTACTTTCCATATACATTGTTTGAAAATAAGAACTCACAGGACCTACCCTATAACATTTCCACCAAAAGATTGAATCTTTAGTACACCATTCCACGATTCTTACCTGGTTTACAGAAATTTCACTCGAGGATAGAAAATCTGACATGGGTTTTTGTGTCAGGTGGGAGATTGGTCTACTACTGGGACAAAGTTGGAGAAAATAATTGGGAGGATAGAGATGAAAGGGATTGATTTTGCATACCCCAGCAGACCAGAGAGCTTGATTTTGCGGCAATTTTGTTTGGAGGTGAAGGCGGGAACGAGCGTAGGATTGGTGGGCAGGAGTGGGTGTGGGAAATCGACGGTGATAGGGTTGGTCGAGAGATTTTACGATGTGGATAGGGGAGCAGTGAGAGTTGATGGAGTGGACATTAGAGAACTCGACGTGGTATGGTATAGAAAGCACACGGCGCTCGTTAGCCAAGAGCCCGTTTTGTATTCCGGCAGCATCCGAGATAATATCGTGTTTGGAAAATTGGATGCCACCGAAAACGAGGTCATCGAAGCTGCTAGAGCCGCCAACGCTCATGAATTTATCTCGTAAGTATTTTCATTTATGTGTTTAGCGCTTCTCTTTTATTCAATCTTATCCCGTATCCTCGTTGCCTTTCTGATGTGATACTAATTTTAGATTAAAGATATAATATTTATCATCATTCAACTGCAACCGATATTTATCCACACTATGCTAACTTTTGGTGTAGGTCGCTCAAAGATGGGTATGAGACAGAATGTGGAGAAAGAGGGGTGCAATTATCAGGAGGTCAGAAGCAAAGGATAGCAATAGCAAGAGCTATACTACGAAACCCGACAATTTTGTTACTAGACGAGGCAACAAGTGCGCTTGATGTGCAGTCGGAGCAAGTTGTGCAAGAGGCACTAGATAGGATCATGGTCGGAAGGACTACTGTTGTGGTTGCTCATAGGCTTAACACCATCAAAAAGCTCGATTCCATAGCCTTTGTTGCCGACGGGAAAGTGATCGAGAGAGGAACTTATGCTTACCTAAAGAACAAGAGAGGAGCCTTCTTTAACCTGGCTAGCCTTCAATCCTGTGCCTAGAAGAAGAATACGTACGCACACCCCAGAAATGCCAACTCGCTATAGACCCCACCATGTTCGCGAGTAAGTAGATAGTGTGAGTTAGCGTTCGGAATTGTGCCACTAGTTTTGTGGTCCTTGAGATGTTATGGGCCTTTTAAAATACGCCTGTGACAAAACAAACAGCCTTAATAAGGGTATGTACTATAGTGAATAAGACTGTAAGAGATCTTTTGGGTGTATATATATATCCATTTCCTCATCAATATGCAACCCAATAACTATAACAATACCTACTTTGATGGAAGGGAAAAACACTCCAAATTGTACAAGCTCTTTCTCATAGGAAAGAATGAAATTGATAAAAAAATGGCAAACATCAGCATATTATTAAATAAAAAGTAAAATGATATCTTCCTTGCCGATTTTTTTTCTTTCTTTCTATTTGGCAGGAAGATTATGGAACAATTAATTTGTTGTAGACCAAACCAATTAAAAGTAAGGATTGATCTCGTCATTTTTGCAAGAGCAAACCAATTCAATCCTGGTTGTTATGATCCACTTGTTGCTTGCCTGTCAGCTTTTTTATACAGGTCAGGGTAGTATCTAGTAGCTAGATTGTATTTCAGGAGGAAATAGGAAAGGTGGGAAAATGATATATCTTACTTCCCGTTTTCATACTGCCTCACCTGGCGCCGTCGCTTTTTCAGATCGACTACGATGATCGAAATATTATCAGAACTGCTTCTGCTAAAAGCAATGTCAGTGAGATTATCAGCTATAGCCTGCGCGAGAGAGATGTCATCAGGTAACATTGATCTGCGCCATCTTCTTATCATTCGGCGAGCCACCTCTCCAACCTCTTCGTTTGTCATCACATCCCAAAGACCATCAGTTGCTAAAACCAAACATTCATCCTCTTCTGTCCTCTTCGTGAAAGTAATCTCAGGGACCGGAATGATCCATGGTCTTAAATATCGATCACCTAAAACACAGAGAATAAGAGTCAATGAAATTCGACAGCTTATAGTCCTTACAAGACAAGTACAGGTGAAAATTCGGTGGCCCGTAAAAAGTCAATGCATTCCTTTCAACTATTTAGATGGAGGAGGGAAACAAAAAATACCCACAAGAGTTACATGAATGCATTGTTTTGATGTTGGCAACAATCATTAGTATTGTTTCAAGTAAAGTCAGATAAAAAGTTATGTTTCTCCATGAAAGAGTCCCTATATGCTCAAAAGGGGGGAAAATGGACTTGCACCTTCTGCAACAAAACTTCTTAATGGAGCAAGAACCCTAAAACTATACCACAATTCCTAAAACTTTTTTATCATCTTGAATGCTGCTACATAAAATCAGTGGCCTCAGATATTGGAGCAAGAAATCAGGATGCATACCAGGCTACCACAGCACTGAACTCATTTACTCACAGCTACAATAATGCTAGCCTTTACAAGGGGTTCAAGTATGTTGCATCATGGAAATACTGGAACAAGGACAACTCACTCCCGGAAGTCCACAGCAAACAGATACGAATATAGGGTTAACTATTTGAAGTCCTTAATGAGTAGAATGTGTTGAAAATCCAGGGAACAAATTCAACAAAGTTGTAATAAAGGCCTTATGCATGCAAGGGTTTGTGCATATCCCTATTTTCCCAATGTCGATCACAAGATGCACAGTAAATGCTATTTCACAGGAAAATATGGTCGTAATACAAAATACTGCTAACTTGTTTTAATATAAAAGTCGATGATATAATCCTTCCCCTACTATGTTTTCCTATGAACTAAGGAAACCTGACCACTCGAAATAATCAACAGTTGGAATGCGATGCAATGAATCTTTGGGAAAACTAGCTCAGAACGGTCGGTAGGATTGGGACAACCAGGTAGTAATTGCAAAACTGGTTTAGTAGACAATGAGAGATATAGAAGAAAACCTATGGCTCTGGACATAGCTAGGACTCCAAGCACCCGAGCACCATTCCAATTTATGACTCTTCCTCCTCCTTGCTCAATCCTCACCAGTTCATCTTGTCTGTCTGGCTGTAAAAATAAAAGACAGGCGTGTCTGGTGAAATGAATGAAATAAAGGAGAAAACCTAACGCATAAGCTACCTACAATTAGGTCACAATATGTATATTAATGTGTTCTACATTTTTTTTTTCCTCTCTTTTTTTCTCCTGATGAACCTTTTGTACACACTTTACAGAAATCTTCAACTCTCTGGCCAAAGGAAATATATCTATCTCAACTAACAATGCTTTACAGATCGAATTGAAATTGTGAATGTATTTATATTCCAATTAATTTCAAAGGATTGACATATAGTAAAATAAAATAAATGAGCATAAATCAGTACAAGAAACTGAGATATGACCTTTTGGTCGACAGATAAGGGGATTGTTTGAGTTCTCTGGCAAAGCACTGCCCTTGAGTCACCACAGTTTGATGTGATAATCTGGCATCCGGAAAGAACCACGACCACTGCAGTTGAACCAACCATTTCTGGTGCAACTGCCTCACTCACAACTTCATTATCAGCCCTCTGAAAACCACTGGAAAATGTTGTTTCCCACCTCCTCTGCCATTCGTAGCTATCGACTGCTTCTCGATCCCACTCTTCCGCTATAACTTCATGCATCCTTTCTTTACAAAAGTTAGCCACCTACAAAATAGACCACCAAAACCAATAGAGTACTTGATTTTCAACTATTCTTTACTGTAACCGGTGCCCCATTCGTTTGATGGCTCCTTATTAATTAGTTAGTAAGACAAACACCATCCGTATAAATGACTTGATGCAGCCTTTTATTAGTCAATCCTAAAACCAGAGTCATGCAAAAAATCTAACAACTTTATCATCAGGAATCCTCACTACATTATCACTATCTGTCGAACGAAATCCAAGTCTGTTTCTTTTTATTTGTCTGGCACACCAGACACCTTTTTTCAACCTAGCCATCATCAGTTGATTTCTTTCCAATCATTTAGGCAAGTTAACATCACATAGTAATATTATGTCTTGGTTAGATGCTACATTCTTATTGCATGTCCACGCGCTGCTTATGATATTATCAACAATGGCTTGACTTTATTAATAACAACAATATTAGTACAGATTACAGGAAGCGACAATTATTCCAACAACCTCACCCACCACGTGGAGACAAGAACTGAGACTTTCTAACCCAAACTTTGTTGAATTTCTCTGCCTAGATTGGAAATCAGGAAAGTGAGAAGGTGAATATTACTGTTTAGGGTTTGACATCAATTAATTATGACAAACACACATCAATACTGTTCATTTGACTATACAAATACAAATTTTGTAGAATTTTCAATCAAATGATTTCTCACGGCTCACATACTGTTTATGAATTCTATTTCACACGCGCGCATACACTTACCAACTGCCTTGTCATATAAAAGATCCAAAGAACAGCTACAAGCTCCTGATTGGTATAAGTTAGATACATAGGTTACTCTAAGTTTTTCCATATAATACTAGTATTTTATTAGTACTAGAATAATTAAAACGGCCCATTGCCTATTGGACTGATTGGAAGACAGGTGGCCAGCCTTAATCAATAACTACAAGACACAAATCATAGACCTCACCACCCCAAAGAAGAATATAAAACCACCGGCCCTCTATAAATTCTCCACATGTCCTCTAAGGAGACATTTCCTGGTCCCACCGTACATTTGTTGCTTCAAACGAAGAAGGCAACAACATCTAAGATCCTAGCCGTTCAACACCTAAACACAAACCTCCGTCCATCTTTGCCATCACACCCGCAATCCAACGGTCACCATTCGCCCAACAAGATTGGAAACCTGGTAACGTATTGATAATGCGTCCGTGATGACGATCACCACGAAGGCTACAAGGTTTCCGAAAAAGGTAGTTACAGGAGCATCATTGACACGTGTCCTTTTAAAAAAAAGGCGCCATAAAATTGTAGGGGTATGGACCACTCTACGCCAGACGCGTGTCTTACTCGAGTCAGACACAATTATTATTCGTCAGCGCTCTGACTAAAGTAAACCAGCTAAACCAACCCAGTCCCTTAATCTCCCTTAATCTCAATAGATATTTTTAAAATTAAGGATAAAACTCAAGACTAATAAACAATTAATCCTAACTAAACAATTTTTTAATAATTCTGCTTAAAGTCCTACTAATTTCTAGTGTATTTAATATTTATGAGAAATTCTAGAGTACAGCAGAGAGTAGAGTAGAGTAGAGTAGAGAGTATATTTCTATTTATACCTGAGAGCCTCCATGGCCATCGTAGACGGCGAAGAAATGGACGGGGGAGATCTCGGAGGAGGTTCTAGAACCAGGAGCCGTGCATCCTCCCACGTGATCGCATGTGCGCCGCATGAAACCCGGGATAACCGCAGCCGCATCTTCCATCTCCTTCCGTCTTCCAATAACCGACTTTAAACCCCAGCTCACGAATTGATTATTTCTCCCAACGCATTTCAGCGGCCTCTCCGTCACCATCTCCGTCACGACTAACGCCTCCCTCTCCTCCTCCACGTCAATCGGGACCACAACCACCACCGCGGCGGGAATCTCGCCGGAGCTCCCACTCGTGGTACTGGAGATACATCCGGAGCTGGTGGTGCTTAGAAAATCTTCGGCGCCGCTGCTGCTGCTGCTTAGTATTGATGATAGAAAGGAAGTAGTACTGTTCGTCGATGCTGCCTCGGAGTCGGGGACTGAGTCGACTCGGTCGAGTCGCTCGTCGACCTCTTGGGGTTCCATTTTTTTTCCTGCAGAGAGTGAGAGAGAAGGAGAGAAAGAGAGAGCGGTAGCGGATGGGATAAAAGAAGAGGGAGGGCACTTACTAGAGATCGACACGTGTCGGGGAGAATTAGTTTTGGTTGCCCACGCATTTTAAACCAAGAGAAAAAAGAAAGTCGTACTCAATTGCTTTCCAGCGACTGCACCGCCACGTGTCTGGCGTGGATCCGGCGGTGCCACGCTGGTATACTTTGCGAACTATTATTGTGCGCGGCAGAGATCGTCTGTTCAACGCTGCAGGCATAAGTCCCTGCACCAGCAGCAATTTTTTTTTATGAAATTAATTTTGTTAATATGATGTGTCGATGAGTGGTTGGGTACGGAGGAATCTATAAACAGATGGGCCCGGGGAATACTAAGGTGTTAAAACTTAAAATGATACGTGGCAGGGTGAGAAAAAAGGTGGGCCAGAGTCTAGTAGGTAGGATTTGACTTTCCCAGATGGTTGGCTGTAAAAAAACCGCAAGAATCTAAGATTTTTAAAAGAACGGAAGATCAAACGGGGGAAGTAAAAGATTCAAAATTTAGAGAATCAAGATCGAACTGTATTCAACATGTCAATTTAAAATTATTTTTTCTTTAAAAAAATGTGATTTTATATTTAATTTAATAAAAAATTATTAATTTTGAAAGTTGATTTCTAAAATATAAAAATCAACTGGACATTTATAAATACAGTGATAAAATGGGTAACCTATAACATAAGAGAAAACTAAAAATAAATAATTTTTGGTTTTGAAATAAACAAAAATAATATGAAAAAAAAATTATAACTTCATACCCAATTTTGAGATCATTTAGAGGTTATTATTTCCCGATCCAAACAATTGGTAATTGCTCAACTTTGCCACAAATTAATCTATCGAATGTGAACTCGATCTAACGGTTAGATCAAAAGTTATACTCATTTTAAATTTGATGTATAAAAAAAAAAGACAAACCAAAATCGGTTGAACCGTAAAACCCCCCGGTTCAAACTATTCTATGGTTGAACCGGCTGAGCCACCGGTTTTTTTTACCAATTAACCAAAAAAGTTTTTAGGCCAAAATTGGACCGGAAAGCCAACCGATACCCAATTTTTCCGATTGAACCAGCTGGTTTAGTCTGATTTGAAAACCATGGTAAAAATTACTAGTATTATGCGTTGATTTGTTGTGAAAAAAACATGTATAATGTATGCTCGTAGTATTATGTTATACATATATGTTGCACTCTACGCTTTATCTATACGAGTGGTATTCTTGTTAAGGTTTAAAAGTGAAAAAGAATATCAAATGTACATGTACCGGGTATATATGAAGCATGATTAACTTACCTTTCTTTTGGTCTAATGGTTAACTCACTTGTGTTTAGTAGAACAAATTTATTTGTATTATGAATATAAATGAGCTTACTAGTACTGTAAAAAATTAAAAATTAAAAAATCGTATTTTTTACTCTACAGTTTATATGTGTCAATGCATCTAAAGTATAGGGTCTTGCGATTTTTATAGTAAATCTCTTACTACTTTGATGAGTAAATTGTACAGTT
>NBIL01144275.1:0-10527 GCA_002752925.1 Viola pubescens var. scabriuscula
ATTAGGATTAGGATCAATATTTGTTAGCTACTTTTGGTGATTTCATTTAAGATCTTTCTGAAAAGTAAGCAGTTCTCCTGTCAAAGTTTTATCTCATGAAAATAATGAAATTGTTATAATATTATCATTTGTCATCGCAGTAATTATTCAAAAGTTAACATATTTTTTAAAAACAATAGCAACTATACATGTACTGGTCTACTCATAAGTACAGTGAAAGTCATTGCTGTGCCAGTATGCCAAGTAGCTTGTATGGGAGTTATAGGTAAAGTGGTAAGATATATAGTTGTCATTTGGAGTAACTTTTACTAGTACTATTGTACTAATTTTGTGTGTGCGCGCTTTTAAAATATATACTATATATGATAGATATATCATCATTTGTTTTTATGGAAACAATAATAAAACAAAATGGAAAGTAGTGTTTTGTCCCACTATATTTATTAAATTTTATTTACTCCCTAGAACACTCCTGACTTCTTTTACTATAATAGAGAGAACTATTGAGAGTTTTCGTTTTACATTCTTAGTCCTTTTAGTAAGAGGTTGCAGCTGCTAATGAGTTTGTAGCTTATTGTATTCTGCAGAGAATGGAAGGGTTAAGTTTCAGATTTGAGTCTTCTAACTTGAAATTTCAATCTACAAAGAAAAAATAAAAACCTGAGGGGCAGCATGCAGTTCATCAGTAGGAGGAGATTTTTTCCCTAAGCATCATGCTATACTAGACAGGATCATTATCAAATATATGTTTTAGTTTTAGTAATCAAAATTCATCTAACTTAATGATTGCCTTACAGATCCCTTGGCATGGCACTTCCTGACTTGAAATATTTCACAGAAGCTGTTGTTGCTGCTACTAGAATATTCAGCAGGATTGATAGAGTTCCTGAAATAGATGGTGAAGAATCAAAAGGACTTGTATTAGATAAAATCCAAGGTGAAATAGAATTTCAGCATGTCAGATTCACATACCCTTCTCGGCCAGATTCCACTGTTCTTAAAGATTTCAACCTCAAAGTTGAAGCTGGACAAACAGTTGCTCTTGTTGGTGCAAGTGGCAGTGGAAAGTCCACTGCAATTGCATTACTTCAGCGATTTTACGATGTGGATGGTGGAACTGTCAAGATAGATGGCGTTGATGTAAGAACATTAAATCTGAAATGGATAAGAGGAAAAATGGGTCTTGTTAGTCAAGAACATGCTTTATTTGGGACATCAATAAAGGAAAACATCATGTTTGGAAAGCTAGACGCCACCATGGATGAAGTCATGGCTGCAGCAACTGCTGCAAATGCTCACAACTTCATCAGACAGCTTCCTGAGGGCTATGAAACAAAGGTATAGTTAATTTTTAATAGGTAATAGAAAACAACATGGTGTTAGTTGAGCTACAAATGCTTAATGCTAGTATATGCCTGTTATGCTAAGCGCCATCTATTTCTTGAATCTGATTTTGACCAAATTAGGAGTTGCTCTGATTTCTTAAGTGTAACAGGTTGGAGAGCGCGGAGCCCTTTTATCTGGTGGACAAAAGCAAAGGATTGCCATTGCTAGAGCCATCATCAAGAATCCTGTGATTCTCCTGCTTGATGAAGCAACAAGTGCCCTTGATTCTGAGTCAGAAACACTGGTTCAGAATGCGCTCGA
The DNA here is from genome assembly GCA_002752925.1 of Viola pubescens var. scabriuscula. NCBI lineage: Eukaryota > Viridiplantae > Streptophyta > Magnoliopsida > Malpighiales > Violaceae > Viola > Viola pubescens. The sequence goes on from NBIL01144275.1 coordinate 1,648, forward strand.
TCTGGCCTCAATGGGAAGAACTACTTTGGTAATTCTACTACACCTACTTATATATGTTGGGTTCTATTTGCATGACTAATCACAATTCCTTCAATATTTTTCAAGTATCAATTTGTATAACTTGCAAATTATTGGTGAACTTCTAGGTGGTTGCTCACAAGCTATCCACGGTACGAAATGCAGACCTCATTGCAGTTGTAAACAATGGCAGTATCATTGAAATAGGCTCACACAATGATCTCATCAATATTGAAAATGGTCATTATGCTAAACTTGCAAAGTTTCAGAGACAATTTACTTTTGACGAACAAGAGCAGAATCCTGAAAACCGCATTTCTTCAGTCACGAGAAGCAGTGCTGGACGGCTAAGTGCAAAATCAAGTCCAGCCATATTTGCTTCACCATTACCTACTATTGAGAGCCCAAAACCTGCATCTCATCCTGCTCCTTCCTTCTCGCGCCTTCTCTCCTTAAACATGCCCGAATGGAAGCAATGCCTAATAGGAAGCACCTCAGCTGCAATTTTCGGTTCTGTCCAACCAATTTATGCCTTAACCATTGGTGGCATGATTTCAGCTTTCTTCGCACCAACACACGAAGAAGTAAATGCTCGAATTCGGACATACTCTTTGATATTCTGCTCACTATCTCTGATTTCTATCATTCTCAATCTTGTCCAACACTACAATTTTGCTTACATGGGTGAGAGACTAACAAAGAGAATCCGATTACGAATGTTAGAGAACATCTTGACTTTTGAGCCAGCTTGGTTCGACGAAGAACAGAACTCCAGTGGGGCATTATGTTTGAGATTGAGCAAGGATGCCTCCATGGTTAAATCCCTCGTTGCAGACAGACTCTCTTTGCTGATTCAGACAACATCTGCAGTCACCATTGCCATGATTCTGGGTCTAATTGTAGCTTGGAAGCTAGCGCTTGTCATGATCGCAGTCCAACCCCTAGCAATCCTATGCTTCTACACCAGGAAAGTTCTGCTGTCAAGCATGTCAGCAAACTTTGTCAAATCACAAAACCAAAGCACTCAAATTGCAGTGGAAGCAGTCTACAATCACAGAATCGTGACTTCATACGGTAGTCTGGGAAAAGTACTGCAACTTTTCGACCAGGCTCAGGACGAACCAAGGAGGGAAGCCAGGAAAAAAGCATGGTTGGCAGGAATAGGAATGGGGTCTGCTCAATGCCTAACTTTCACCTCATGGGCACTAGATTTTTGGTATGGAGGTACATTGGTTGAGAAAGGGCAGATATCAGCAGGGGATGTGTTCAAAACGTTTTTCATCCTGGTAAGCACAGGAAAAGTTATAGCTGAAGCAGGAAGCATGACTTCTGATATAGCCAAAGGATCAGCTGCAGTAGCATCTGTGTTCCAGATTCTTGACCGCCTATCCCTAATCCCAGGATCCTACCATGTAAGTTCCATTTCTTTACTTTCCATATACATTGTTTGAAAATAAGAACTCACAGGACCTACCCTATAACATTTCCACCAAAAGATTGAATCTTTAGTACACCATTCCACGATTCTTACCTGGTTTACAGAAATTTCACTCGAGGATAGAAAATCTGACATGGGTTTTTGTGTCAGGTGGGAGATTGGTCTACTACTGGGACAAAGTTGGAGAAAATAATTGGGAGGATAGAGATGAAAGGGATTGATTTTGCATACCCCAGCAGACCAGAGAGCTTGATTTTGCGGCAATTTTGTTTGGAGGTGAAGGCGGGAACGAGCGTAGGATTGGTGGGCAGGAGTGGGTGTGGGAAATCGACGGTGATAGGGTTGGTCGAGAGATTTTACGATGTGGATAGGGGAGCAGTGAGAGTTGATGGAGTGGACATTAGAGAACTCGACGTGGTATGGTATAGAAAGCACACGGCGCTCGTTAGCCAAGAGCCCGTTTTGTATTCCGGCAGCATCCGAGATAATATCGTGTTTGGAAAATTGGATGCCACCGAAAACGAGGTCATCGAAGCTGCTAGAGCCGCCAACGCTCATGAATTTATCTCGTAAGTATTTTCATTTATGTGTTTAGCGCTTCTCTTTTATTCAATCTTATCCCGTATCCTCGTTGCCTTTCTGATGTGATACTAATTTTAGATTAAAGATATAATATTTATCATCATTCAACTGCAACCGATATTTATCCACACTATGCTAACTTTTGGTGTAGGTCGCTCAAAGATGGGTATGAGACAGAATGTGGAGAAAGAGGGGTGCAATTATCAGGAGGTCAGAAGCAAAGGATAGCAATAGCAAGAGCTATACTACGAAACCCGACAATTTTGTTACTAGACGAGGCAACAAGTGCGCTTGATGTGCAGTCGGAGCAAGTTGTGCAAGAGGCACTAGATAGGATCATGGTCGGAAGGACTACTGTTGTGGTTGCTCATAGGCTTAACACCATCAAAAAGCTCGATTCCATAGCCTTTGTTGCCGACGGGAAAGTGATCGAGAGAGGAACTTATGCTTACCTAAAGAACAAGAGAGGAGCCTTCTTTAACCTGGCTAGCCTTCAATCCTGTGCCTAGAAGAAGAATACGTACGCACACCCCAGAAATGCCAACTCGCTATAGACCCCACCATGTTCGCGAGTAAGTAGATAGTGTGAGTTAGCGTTCGGAATTGTGCCACTAGTTTTGTGGTCCTTGAGATGTTATGGGCCTTTTAAAATACGCCTGTGACAAAACAAACAGCCTTAATAAGGGTATGTACTATAGTGAATAAGACTGTAAGAGATCTTTTGGGTGTATATATATATCCATTTCCTCATCAATATGCAACCCAATAACTATAACAATACCTACTTTGATGGAAGGGAAAAACACTCCAAATTGTACAAGCTCTTTCTCATAGGAAAGAATGAAATTGATAAAAAAATGGCAAACATCAGCATATTATTAAATAAAAAGTAAAATGATATCTTCCTTGCCGATTTTTTTTCTTTCTTTCTATTTGGCAGGAAGATTATGGAACAATTAATTTGTTGTAGACCAAACCAATTAAAAGTAAGGATTGATCTCGTCATTTTTGCAAGAGCAAACCAATTCAATCCTGGTTGTTATGATCCACTTGTTGCTTGCCTGTCAGCTTTTTTATACAGGTCAGGGTAGTATCTAGTAGCTAGATTGTATTTCAGGAGGAAATAGGAAAGGTGGGAAAATGATATATCTTACTTCCCGTTTTCATACTGCCTCACCTGGCGCCGTCGCTTTTTCAGATCGACTACGATGATCGAAATATTATCAGAACTGCTTCTGCTAAAAGCAATGTCAGTGAGATTATCAGCTATAGCCTGCGCGAGAGAGATGTCATCAGGTAACATTGATCTGCGCCATCTTCTTATCATTCGGCGAGCCACCTCTCCAACCTCTTCGTTTGTCATCACATCCCAAAGACCATCAGTTGCTAAAACCAAACATTCATCCTCTTCTGTCCTCTTCGTGAAAGTAATCTCAGGGACCGGAATGATCCATGGTCTTAAATATCGATCACCTAAAACACAGAGAATAAGAGTCAATGAAATTCGACAGCTTATAGTCCTTACAAGACAAGTACAGGTGAAAATTCGGTGGCCCGTAAAAAGTCAATGCATTCCTTTCAACTATTTAGATGGAGGAGGGAAACAAAAAATACCCACAAGAGTTACATGAATGCATTGTTTTGATGTTGGCAACAATCATTAGTATTGTTTCAAGTAAAGTCAGATAAAAAGTTATGTTTCTCCATGAAAGAGTCCCTATATGCTCAAAAGGGGGGAAAATGGACTTGCACCTTCTGCAACAAAACTTCTTAATGGAGCAAGAACCCTAAAACTATACCACAATTCCTAAAACTTTTTTATCATCTTGAATGCTGCTACATAAAATCAGTGGCCTCAGATATTGGAGCAAGAAATCAGGATGCATACCAGGCTACCACAGCACTGAACTCATTTACTCACAGCTACAATAATGCTAGCCTTTACAAGGGGTTCAAGTATGTTGCATCATGGAAATACTGGAACAAGGACAACTCACTCCCGGAAGTCCACAGCAAACAGATACGAATATAGGGTTAACTATTTGAAGTCCTTAATGAGTAGAATGTGTTGAAAATCCAGGGAACAAATTCAACAAAGTTGTAATAAAGGCCTTATGCATGCAAGGGTTTGTGCATATCCCTATTTTCCCAATGTCGATCACAAGATGCACAGTAAATGCTATTTCACAGGAAAATATGGTCGTAATACAAAATACTGCTAACTTGTTTTAATATAAAAGTCGATGATATAATCCTTCCCCTACTATGTTTTCCTATGAACTAAGGAAACCTGACCACTCGAAATAATCAACAGTTGGAATGCGATGCAATGAATCTTTGGGAAAACTAGCTCAGAACGGTCGGTAGGATTGGGACAACCAGGTAGTAATTGCAAAACTGGTTTAGTAGACAATGAGAGATATAGAAGAAAACCTATGGCTCTGGACATAGCTAGGACTCCAAGCACCCGAGCACCATTCCAATTTATGACTCTTCCTCCTCCTTGCTCAATCCTCACCAGTTCATCTTGTCTGTCTGGCTGTAAAAATAAAAGACAGGCGTGTCTGGTGAAATGAATGAAATAAAGGAGAAAACCTAACGCATAAGCTACCTACAATTAGGTCACAATATGTATATTAATGTGTTCTACATTTTTTTTTTCCTCTCTTTTTTTCTCCTGATGAACCTTTTGTACACACTTTACAGAAATCTTCAACTCTCTGGCCAAAGGAAATATATCTATCTCAACTAACAATGCTTTACAGATCGAATTGAAATTGTGAATGTATTTATATTCCAATTAATTTCAAAGGATTGACATATAGTAAAATAAAATAAATGAGCATAAATCAGTACAAGAAACTGAGATATGACCTTTTGGTCGACAGATAAGGGGATTGTTTGAGTTCTCTGGCAAAGCACTGCCCTTGAGTCACCACAGTTTGATGTGATAATCTGGCATCCGGAAAGAACCACGACCACTGCAGTTGAACCAACCATTTCTGGTGCAACTGCCTCACTCACAACTTCATTATCAGCCCTCTGAAAACCACTGGAAAATGTTGTTTCCCACCTCCTCTGCCATTCGTAGCTATCGACTGCTTCTCGATCCCACTCTTCCGCTATAACTTCATGCATCCTTTCTTTACAAAAGTTAGCCACCTACAAAATAGACCACCAAAACCAATAGAGTACTTGATTTTCAACTATTCTTTACTGTAACCGGTGCCCCATTCGTTTGATGGCTCCTTATTAATTAGTTAGTAAGACAAACACCATCCGTATAAATGACTTGATGCAGCCTTTTATTAGTCAATCCTAAAACCAGAGTCATGCAAAAAATCTAACAACTTTATCATCAGGAATCCTCACTACATTATCACTATCTGTCGAACGAAATCCAAGTCTGTTTCTTTTTATTTGTCTGGCACACCAGACACCTTTTTTCAACCTAGCCATCATCAGTTGATTTCTTTCCAATCATTTAGGCAAGTTAACATCACATAGTAATATTATGTCTTGGTTAGATGCTACATTCTTATTGCATGTCCACGCGCTGCTTATGATATTATCAACAATGGCTTGACTTTATTAATAACAACAATATTAGTACAGATTACAGGAAGCGACAATTATTCCAACAACCTCACCCACCACGTGGAGACAAGAACTGAGACTTTCTAACCCAAACTTTGTTGAATTTCTCTGCCTAGATTGGAAATCAGGAAAGTGAGAAGGTGAATATTACTGTTTAGGGTTTGACATCAATTAATTATGACAAACACACATCAATACTGTTCATTTGACTATACAAATACAAATTTTGTAGAATTTTCAATCAAATGATTTCTCACGGCTCACATACTGTTTATGAATTCTATTTCACACGCGCGCATACACTTACCAACTGCCTTGTCATATAAAAGATCCAAAGAACAGCTACAAGCTCCTGATTGGTATAAGTTAGATACATAGGTTACTCTAAGTTTTTCCATATAATACTAGTATTTTATTAGTACTAGAATAATTAAAACGGCCCATTGCCTATTGGACTGATTGGAAGACAGGTGGCCAGCCTTAATCAATAACTACAAGACACAAATCATAGACCTCACCACCCCAAAGAAGAATATAAAACCACCGGCCCTCTATAAATTCTCCACATGTCCTCTAAGGAGACATTTCCTGGTCCCACCGTACATTTGTTGCTTCAAACGAAGAAGGCAACAACATCTAAGATCCTAGCCGTTCAACACCTAAACACAAACCTCCGTCCATCTTTGCCATCACACCCGCAATCCAACGGTCACCATTCGCCCAACAAGATTGGAAACCTGGTAACGTATTGATAATGCGTCCGTGATGACGATCACCACGAAGGCTACAAGGTTTCCGAAAAAGGTAGTTACAGGAGCATCATTGACACGTGTCCTTTTAAAAAAAAGGCGCCATAAAATTGTAGGGGTATGGACCACTCTACGCCAGACGCGTGTCTTACTCGAGTCAGACACAATTATTATTCGTCAGCGCTCTGACTAAAGTAAACCAGCTAAACCAACCCAGTCCCTTAATCTCCCTTAATCTCAATAGATATTTTTAAAATTAAGGATAAAACTCAAGACTAATAAACAATTAATCCTAACTAAACAATTTTTTAATAATTCTGCTTAAAGTCCTACTAATTTCTAGTGTATTTAATATTTATGAGAAATTCTAGAGTACAGCAGAGAGTAGAGTAGAGTAGAGTAGAGAGTATATTTCTATTTATACCTGAGAGCCTCCATGGCCATCGTAGACGGCGAAGAAATGGACGGGGGAGATCTCGGAGGAGGTTCTAGAACCAGGAGCCGTGCATCCTCCCACGTGATCGCATGTGCGCCGCATGAAACCCGGGATAACCGCAGCCGCATCTTCCATCTCCTTCCGTCTTCCAATAACCGACTTTAAACCCCAGCTCACGAATTGATTATTTCTCCCAACGCATTTCAGCGGCCTCTCCGTCACCATCTCCGTCACGACTAACGCCTCCCTCTCCTCCTCCACGTCAATCGGGACCACAACCACCACCGCGGCGGGAATCTCGCCGGAGCTCCCACTCGTGGTACTGGAGATACATCCGGAGCTGGTGGTGCTTAGAAAATCTTCGGCGCCGCTGCTGCTGCTGCTTAGTATTGATGATAGAAAGGAAGTAGTACTGTTCGTCGATGCTGCCTCGGAGTCGGGGACTGAGTCGACTCGGTCGAGTCGCTCGTCGACCTCTTGGGGTTCCATTTTTTTTCCTGCAGAGAGTGAGAGAGAAGGAGAGAAAGAGAGAGCGGTAGCGGATGGGATAAAAGAAGAGGGAGGGCACTTACTAGAGATCGACACGTGTCGGGGAGAATTAGTTTTGGTTGCCCACGCATTTTAAACCAAGAGAAAAAAGAAAGTCGTACTCAATTGCTTTCCAGCGACTGCACCGCCACGTGTCTGGCGTGGATCCGGCGGTGCCACGCTGGTATACTTTGCGAACTATTATTGTGCGCGGCAGAGATCGTCTGTTCAACGCTGCAGGCATAAGTCCCTGCACCAGCAGCAATTTTTTTTTATGAAATTAATTTTGTTAATATGATGTGTCGATGAGTGGTTGGGTACGGAGGAATCTATAAACAGATGGGCCCGGGGAATACTAAGGTGTTAAAACTTAAAATGATACGTGGCAGGGTGAGAAAAAAGGTGGGCCAGAGTCTAGTAGGTAGGATTTGACTTTCCCAGATGGTTGGCTGTAAAAAAACCGCAAGAATCTAAGATTTTTAAAAGAACGGAAGATCAAACGGGGGAAGTAAAAGATTCAAAATTTAGAGAATCAAGATCGAACTGTATTCAACATGTCAATTTAAAATTATTTTTTCTTTAAAAAAATGTGATTTTATATTTAATTTAATAAAAAATTATTAATTTTGAAAGTTGATTTCTAAAATATAAAAATCAACTGGACATTTATAAATACAGTGATAAAATGGGTAACCTATAACATAAGAGAAAACTAAAAATAAATAATTTTTGGTTTTGAAATAAACAAAAATAATATGAAAAAAAAATTATAACTTCATACCCAATTTTGAGATCATTTAGAGGTTATTATTTCCCGATCCAAACAATTGGTAATTGCTCAACTTTGCCACAAATTAATCTATCGAATGTGAACTCGATCTAACGGTTAGATCAAAAGTTATACTCATTTTAAATTTGATGTATAAAAAAAAAAGACAAACCAAAATCGGTTGAACCGTAAAACCCCCCGGTTCAAACTATTCTATGGTTGAACCGGCTGAGCCACCGGTTTTTTTTACCAATTAACCAAAAAAGTTTTTAGGCCAAAATTGGACCGGAAAGCCAACCGATACCCAATTTTTCCGATTGAACCAGCTGGTTTAGTCTGATTTGAAAACCATGGTAAAAATTACTAGTATTATGCGTTGATTTGTTGTGAAAAAAACATGTATAATGTATGCTCGTAGTATTATGTTATACATATATGTTGCACTCTACGCTTTATCTATACGAGTGGTATTCTTGTTAAGGTTTAAAAGTGAAAAAGAATATCAAATGTACATGTACCGGGTATATATGAAGCATGATTAACTTACCTTTCTTTTGGTCTAATGGTTAACTCACTTGTGTTTAGTAGAACAAATTTATTTGTATTATGAATATAAATGAGCTTACTAGTACTGTAAAAAATTAAAAATTAAAAAATCGTATTTTTTACTCTACAGTTTATATGTGTCAATGCATCTAAAGTATAGGGTCTTGCGATTTTTATAGTAAATCTCTTACTACTTTGATGAGTAAATTGTACAGTT